>CATIWR010400496.1:0-38284 GCA_949677035.1 Omphalea diandra
TTTTACTGTCACGAGACAATATATATATATATATATATATATATATATATATATATATATATATATATATATATATATATATATATATAGTTTTCACACCTCATTAACTTCTTTTCCCCTTTTTTTTTAAAGATTGATAAATGCCCATACAAATGCCAATGAAGTTTGTGATTTTCAGTTTCTTGTCACTTTCCTATATGTGATAGCATCATAATTTAAGGGCTCTTTTTGTTTTTGTTTAACCTTTTTTTTAAAAAAAAATTAGCCCTCTTTTTTTGTTAGGGCTTTTTTTTTTTTTTTCTTTTATCACTGGTAGGATAAATTGTCTCTTTTTATTCTTTTTCAATTCTAAATTGAAAAGGAAAGAAATTTTTTTTTCTAATCAACCTCTTTTTTTTACAAGTTAATTTTTTTCTGGCACCACCATCTTGATTTGATTTTATTGTGACCATAACTTTTTAGTTATTTGAGTTGTCAAATCGACTTGAACTCTTTGACAAATGACTTGTTATCTTTAATTTGGTATTTTTTTTAATTGTTACTCTCTAATCCTTTAAGTTGCCAAATCGACTTAAACTTTTTATTTTTCATTGACTAAGTTGACTTTGTGATTTTCTTATTTGATTTCTTGATTGTGCCCCCTTAACTATTATGAATAATCAAGTCGACTTTTGAGTTCCTTTGCTACTTGAGAAATCAAGTTCACTTATGAACTCTTTGATTTTTATTAGCTAAGTTAACATGTGACTTCCTTGACTATCTTGAGATCTCTTCTTTGATTCTACATAAAGACAATTGCTTTGAAATTTCTGTTTTTCTTTTGCTCTGAATTGCTACATGGCTTCTCCTTGGAGACTGTTTTGAATTTCTACCTTTCTTTTACTTGAATATGACTTCTTCAAAATTTAATATTGCTTTTACGTGGAAGATTGGTTTGATTTTCTACTTTCTTTATTTTGACTTTGTGGCAAGTGAGGCTTATTTTGTAATTTCAATTCTTTTTATATTTTTTCACTTTGACTAGTCAAGTGTACTTTATAACTTAGCAACTTTAGATTTCTTTAACTTCTTGACTAATTCGACCAAGCATGCTTGTAGATTCTTTAAAATTTTCAAGGTTGGTTCACATGGAGGACTTTTGGATACTCATCAATGATCAGGTATATGAATCTTTAACGATGACGAGAATGGAACGAGCTCATGCATTAGTTGATGGACTCATGCCATGCTATTATTCCTCTTGCTTCAACATGGGATATTTCGAAATAGTGAACACATCTAACTAAATGGACAAAAGAAGTTTCATGCTTGTTCTTTGATCTAATGGATAATAGTATCATCGATCATCCAATACAGTTGAGATTTTCTCTTCATTCACTTAAAGTATTTGTTAAAACTTGCCATTATTAAGTTGACGCATCGTCAACAAAAAAGACCATTGTCTATTAGAAGAAGTATATTTGTCTATTTTAATTTCTTATTGGTTATGCACATTTGTTCTTCCTCATGGAAGCATTACCTTTATATGCCCCAACACTCTTAAGGTTGCGACCATCATGGCTACTGGTGATTCATTCTATTTAGTTGTCCCTATATTAGTCAACATCCATCACAACTTGCATGTTATTTATACTTCAACAGACTTATGATGACGTAAGACACTATTTGTAATCCATTATGTTTATCGATAACTAGTTGATAGGTTTGGAACACACTTCAACATCGATGATAGAATATATTTTCCCCTGATGACTCTTTATAATGGGGAAAGAATGGCATAATACTTTGATAACCACTAAGCATCCTTGCTTTTAAAGAGCTTGTTCTGGTTTCTAGGGAAAGTCTTTAAGCAAAAAAACCTTATGAGCTCAAGGATGATAATTTTTTTCTCTTGGATGGTTTAATTATTTTATTAGCCTTCGTTCTAGCTATTTGACTTTACAATGCAAGGATGAATTAATCTTTGAGCCATATAGCCCTCATAGATTTAGCAAATAATTTAGCTATTATAGGGATATTTTATGAAACATTCATAGAGTCGTTAAATGACCAATAATAGAAGACGTACTTAATAGTGGATCTACAATGGCAGTTCTTGCCCAAACACTTAAGGAGCCTTTTTTTGCTACCCAAGAATATAGAAGCTAATGGTTTAAAGAGTAGCACCTAACTTTCTCAATTGACATGAACCTTGGCTTTAAACTAGTGTCAAATTTATTCAAAACATATAAGCCCAAGGCTAGATCTTCTCATCAGGAAAAACATACTTCTAGATGCCTCCTAAAGAAGTTGATAATAAAAAAGAAAGAACATTATCATCATTTGTCTTAAAACAAAAATGTCACCCTTCTAATGAGAATAAGGCAGTTATTGACAATGTTCCAAAAGAAGGGATTACTCATAGAGTAACATCTGTTATAGAAAAGGTTAGCATGGATCAGCTAGCAAATTCAAATAGCTTAGAAAGAATTACATCCTTGAAACTTATTGAGACCTCTAATCCACCACAAGTGGTAGAAAGAGTTGCAACTTCTAATGGCAAGCTCTCACAAAGAGATATCATAGAGGCTCTTATAAGAGAAGAAAGTGTTAATGAAAGCGAGAGTAATAGTGATGACCCTCAAAGATATAAAATTCTTGAGGTTAGTGCATGTGGTATACTTTCACTAGACTAGCTTGAAGACATCCCCAGTTCCTCTTTCTTCCCTACTTTCATTATGGTGCCATAATTTTTTTTCTTTTTGTTTTTTTTCCTTTTGTCATTTCAAATTTACAATGGTTAACTTTTAACCTTGTTTTTTTTTATAGTTTTCTTCCACATCAAGTGAAGTTTAAGTTTGTGCTCTTGATAAGTTTAAATGTCTTATGAATGCCATAGAACAAGGTTGTGATGTGTCATTGATGGAAGTGGACATTGCTTGTTCAAATGAGAGGACTTCAAAGTTACCTATTATACTAGAGAGTCCTTGCGAATAAGAGAAGACTTTAGAGCCTATGACCAGTCCTACCTCATTTAAGATTTTTAAATTTTGTAATAATGATATTATGCTCAAGTATTGATGCCAAATGGCTAAGATGGTCTAGCAAGATTTGCAAAAGAGGATTATTCGCACTCCTAGAGTAAAAGTTATTTCTTTAGCTAAAGAGATTAATAAAGCTTTAGATGGTCTTTGAAAGGTCAAAAAGATTGGCATTAGCATTCCAAAGGAGTAGTCTGCAAGCAAACCAAAATTTCAAAAATTTATAGAATTAAAGTCTAATGTTTCTATACAAATGTCATAAGACACCCAATCCAAAAAGCTTAAAAGACTTGTAGAGAAACATCATGAACACTCAACTTTCGAGCTTTAACTTAATAATAATTGCTCTTCTATAGAGATAGAGTTGGAAAAGGTTGAAGAGGAGTATAAGTGCTTGATTTTAAAAAAGAACATCTTCAGTCTTCCTTAGAGAAAGTCAATGATGAAATGTCAAACTTAGCAAGTAGGATTTCCTAAGTGCAAATAGAAAGGTCTTTAGTTGAGGCTACCCATATCTAAAATGAAGCTAATGAACATGCCTTGAGCTAGCTTCAAAACTTACTTAATGCTGAATTTAATAATCTTCAGAATCTTAATTGACAACCATAGATCTTGTTATTTTTTTTAGGTTGCATTTAGTATTCTCATAGTTATATACATGGAACATTTTCTTTTGAGATAAATAATGCTTACATTTGGGTTTTATTCTATATGCAAACCTAAAGAAATATATTTTTATTAGTAACTAAAGTTGGCAAAATATGAAGCTATCTACATACCTTCATAATAAGGATTAAGTCCTTACGTAGTTCATTAGTTTTTCTTTTTTATTTTTAAACCATTCACAGTTTTTTAGCTCATGTGAGCCAAGAGTGGCATTAGGTATCTAAGTATAGTAGCGCATTAGGAACATGCCATTGATGGTTCTAACTCGCACTTTTTAATCCATAATCCTACATAAATTTATTGGACAATATAAGGATCAACCCAATTAGAAGTGAACTTGTTACCCATGTGTCTTAACATGATTATAGGTCTTCTAATTATAAAAATTAGATCAACCACTTAAAATGACCAAGGTTGTACCCTTTTATTGAAGGAATTAGATAGTCAAGTTTGATAACACTACAATCTTTATTGTGTTTGCTTGTTATCAAGAGCTTTAAACTCCTCAAGTTATAGAGAAATATTATCTTCATTTGTAAGTCCTTCGTGAACAGTAATTCTTAAGGATGGAATTTGTCACTCCAACGGAAGAACAACTTATACACCATACACTAGTGAATATGGATTGGCTTGTGTTAGCGTATGGTATGTAGTACAATTTGCCTATAATGCTTCATCCATCCTTTTTATGTCAATCCCTCTTTGATCTATTGGCAATCTTTTTTAGGGTGATTGAAAGCTTATACAAGTCCACCAGCTAGGCATTATACATGGATGAGAAGTGTTGTTTGAAATCAAAATACTTACATAGCTTATCCATCTCTTTCTTATAAACTCTTTTCCTTTATCAATTATGATATAGCAAGGCATACCATAATGATAAATAATATTTATTTGGATGAAGTGCACCATACTTTCATTCTTCATTTCTTTATATGGAGCAACTTTAGCCCATTTGGAAAAGTAGTTAGTTATAGCCAAGATGTAGTAGTGCCCACTAGAACCTTCTAGTAAAAGGCCTGACAACATGAAGTCCCTAAGCATCAAATGGCCATGATGCAACTGTCAGGTGGCATGGCTCAAGAGGTTGATGGATCAAGTTTGCATGGAATTGACACTTTTGGCATCTTTAAGTGTAGTCCATGCAATCTTTTACTATTATAGGCTAATAGTATCCTATCTTTTTAATTCGAAAATGAAATTTTGGCCCTGATTGATAAACACCACATATCATAGAATGTGTTTCTTATATCACCTTATATGCTTCTCCATCTTTAAGGCATCGTAACAAGACCCCATCAAAAGTATAATGGTAAAGCAGATCTTGGTAGAATATGAATTAAGGAACTCAATGTCTTTTTTTTTTATTTTATGTTATGGATTATTAGGTAACTTTCCATGTTTTAAATAGTCGATGAGTGGTTGTCTCCAATCTTCCACATACCTCGAACAAAGACAACACATACCTCTTTTCCATCATTTGTTTTTAGGTTATGTAACCCATCATTAATATAATGGCACTTTAATTTTTGAATTAAGTAGTGCTAGTGCCGATACCAAGTTTGCTAATGCAATAACTTGTCGATTCTCCTTTCGAGATACATGCTTAATTCTCACCTTATCCAATGATACCATGAGATGTTGCATACCTAAAATATGAGAAAATTCAACCTTTTTTACTTCATATAGTGAGAGGAACTAATTGATGATTAATTTTAAATTACCAAATATCTTAAGAAATGGAATATCCATATCTACTACCACTTTAAGGCCAAGGATCAAAGCTTGGTACTATGTTACATTATTTGAACATAGCCTAGTGAGGCTGAATGCAAATAATAGTACTTCCCCTTTAGAAGTGGTAAATACAACTCCAACACCTGTGCCACGACATTGGCAATGCCATCTACGAACATTATCCAAGGCCATAGAGTTTTAATAAAGAATTATTCATTAGAAAATTCTTTAGAGAATTCCTTATCATCACGAATTAGATGATATGCTAAGAAGTTTGTTATAGCTTGCCCTTTGACTACTTTTTATGGCACATAATTTGTTTGAAATTATAAAAGTAAGAGTAAGAGTGCCACTTGGTTAGCATGCCAGATAGGATAAGTCTTGGTATAATATACCTGATCGGATTAGCTAGTGAAATCAAGCGAATTGAATGACCCTGCAAGTAATGTCTTAATTTTTTAATGGCAAACATCAGGGCCAAACACATCTTTTTAATGGGAGTATAGTTTACCTCTGCTCCATTCATCATTCTACTAAGGTAGTAGAGTCCATGTTCTTTCCTTTTATTATGTTTTGAAGAAATTAAAACTCTTACAAAACATTTTTGGATGGCAATAGGTTGTCCTTCAATAAGATAGGTGGACTTTGCAAATATTGTTTAATGTGTTTGAAAGCATTGCTGCATTCCTCATCCCACTCAAAAGGGACATCTTTCTTCATCAAGCAACTAAATGGTTGACATTTCCCTACTAGATTATCTCTCTTATAAGCTTTTGAGCTTATGGATGTTCCTTGGCTCAGGCATTTTAAGGATGGCATCAATTTTTTATTGATCAAATTCGATGCCTTTATGTCTTACAATGGAGCTTAAGAATTTCCCTGAAGAGATTCCAAAAGCGCATTTCAAAGGGTTCATTTTAAGTTTAAATTTTCTTAAACAGTCATAGACTTGTCAAAGATCTTGAAGATGGTCACTACTTCTTTAGACTTCATAACTAAGTCATCAACATAAAATTTGACATTTTTGCAAAACATATCTTTAAAGATCTTTTGCATGGCCCTTTGATATGTAGCTCTCACATTTTTCAACTTAAAAGGCATACCTTTATAATAATATCTTCCTTTTGGCATTCTAAATGTTGTGGCTTTTGCATCTTCTAGTACCATCAAAGTTTGATTATAGCCAGAGAATCCAATTAAAAATCATAGCCTAGAATACCTGGTGGTAGCATCAATCATAATCTCAATAATAGGAAGTGAGAAGTCATCTTTTGGAGAAGCATTATTAAGATCTCAAAAATCTATGCACAACCTTTTTTGCCCATTCTTCTTCCTATTTGGGACTATGTTATTGACCTTTTAGGTTTTGAGTCTTGTTTTGATGATCATAAATGCATCTAAGAGCTAGCCTTTGTCCAAGTTATCTATGTTAATTCTTATAGAAACATTAATTCATTGAACGATGATAATTGGGAAAAGAGTTATGTTTGAAAATTCCAAATCTTATAGAGCAAAGATCAAGTAAACTAAGCTTGATAGTCCAATGAGTGTTGCCATATTTCAACAACCATTGTGGATCTAGCAATGGACATTGAAGGAATAATAACAAGCATTTGAATATCACTTAACATGAGCAAAGTCTTCTGGATGTCCCAATAATTATCATCCTCTACTATAATAGATGTTGGATAAGTAAATCATATGGGCTATACACATTGAACTTCACAATGGGCATTGCAATTTTGCAACGGGCATGGTTCTTAATTTCTTAACAGGAGTTGCATTCTTACAATAGACATTGGACTAAATGACTTGAATTAAGATAAACTCTCAAGATCACAAAATGGGCATTGGACCCTACCAGTGGGAGTTAGAAAAGCTTTTTAGTTGGAAGAAAAGTTTATAAGCCTCTAACGAGACACTCCTAATAATGCAATAGACATTGAGATTTTTCAACAGGCATCGGAAGTTCACCAAGAGTCGTTGAAGTACTATTGAAGATCTTAGAAAACAGAGCATCAAGTTCATATCTTTCTAGAAATCTACAATGAGCATTGTTCATATCTCAATAGGGGTTGATGTTGAAGTGCAACAAGCATTGAGAATTCTAAATAGCCATTAAAGATTAGTTGAATAAACAAATGAAAAATCCAAAACAGGAGCATCATGATAAACTTCTCTTTAATCGCTAGTTCGAATAGACGTTTCATCAGTACAAATGATTGTTGATATTGTATTTTACTTAACAATCACTCATTTTTAAGATATCAATGATGGTTGATGACTTTACAGTAGGCGTGGAAAATTTTCAATAGGCATTGAGTGTCTACATTTGTGATATGAAGTGACAGCTTTCTTGCTAACAACTAGTTCTTTGTGCCAACTTATAAAAAGACCCATTATTAGCACAAATAAGAAGAGAAAATGTTCCATTAAAAGAGTTTTCATTATGAAAGCTATTTTCAAATAAAAAGGGTGAATCGAGAGTGATATAATAATCAAGAAAAGACATTGTTAAAGCCAACAAGTGTTATTTTTAAAAATAGAGTTTAAAGAATAAGCTTTCCGGACTTTCTCTCAATACTCTCAATCATATCAAACATACTTTGTGAATGTACTTTTAAAATATTTTATTGATTATGTGAGAGTGTTATCCTCATCTTTAAAGTTGTAGTTTTAGTTTGATGAAACCTTTAGTTAAAAGAACTTAAAACTATACTTTGTGAAAGGTCTAAGGTAGCACTTGGAAACCACTTTGGAATAAGGTCTTAATAACACCCGTAAGTCTACTTGTAATAGCTTGGTAATGCACATAAACTACTATTATAAAGGTGGTTGATAACACCTAAAGCTATCTTTATAGTGAAGGCTCTAGTGGGTATACTAGACGAGAGGATATAGATAAGTTGTGTCAAACCTCTATAAATTTCTTGTCGTATTCTTCATTATCTTTGCATTTAGTTTTTATTTCTAATTACTTGACATTCCCCTATTCAACCCTTCTTCTAGGGTACCATAAGACAACAATTAGTATCATAGCTAGTCTCTTCATCAAAGCTTAAGTACTCAGAGCAAAGATCATGGTAAGTCATGAAGAATCACAATCCATCCACAAGCCACCATTATTCAGGGGAGATGACTATAGGTACTGGAAAAATCATATGAAGATCTTTCTTGATAGTGAAATCATTAATTTATGGGACATTATTGAAGAAGGAAGATAAGTTCAAAACAAATTAAATGGAGAAGTTCTTGTATCGAAGCCTAAAATTGAATGAATTATTGAAGAGAAAAGGCAAACCTAAAGAATAGACGAGAAATGCAAGTTTTCTTTTATATAATCCATAAATCTTCGTATGCTAAGTTGAAAATGTGTACATCAATTAAAGAAATATGGGACACATTGCAAACTCTACATGAAGAAACCAATGAAGTTAAGAAGAACAAGATTTAAATGTGCACATATATGTATAAAACATTTATATATCAGCATAGTGAAACTATTACTGAGATGTATAATAGATTTATATACATTGTGGGCATTCTTAAAACTCTAGAGAAGTCCTATTTAAATGAGGACATGGTAGCAAAAATTTAAAGAACACTTCCCAAAGATGAGTGGGAAGCTAAAAAGACATTTATAAATGAAGCTAACAAGCTGGAAGCCCTATCACTGGATGAGCTTATGGGAAAGCAATTGGCTCATGAAATTACTCTAAAAAAGCCAACAAAAAATAAAAGAATGAGCAAGAAAGATTTGGCATTAAAAGCTAAAGAGGTACATTCTGAATCTCTATCTACTTCGTATTTACTAACATCTTCCTTTTTAGTGGTGATAAATATAACAGTGAAGATGAACATCTCGCTTTCATTGCAAATAAAGAGATTCCTCTCGAACCAAAAGAATAAAAGTGCAAGGAGATATAAAAAGAGAGGTAGTAACCGTAGACTAATTTGCTACGGATCCAATGAGAAGGGGCATATAAAATTATATTATCCTAAGAACAAGAAAAGCAAGTTTCTTGCTAGAAAATACACCTTGAAAAAAGGAAAGGAAGTGCACAAAGCTACTTGGGATGGTACTTGTGACTCTGAACCAAATAAGGAAATAAGAAAAAAATTAGCTAACCTTTTGTCTTATGGCAACTGAGGAGTAATCAGATGAAACCTCAAGTGAACAATCATCTAGCAATGAAAGCGACAGTGATGATGACAAAAAGGTAAATCCTTTTGATTCCTACTCTATAGATGAATTATATTCTATAATCACCAAGCTCACTATGAAAGTTAAGACTCTCAAGTCTAACACCTCCTTTCTTAAGAAATAGAACAAATATTTAAAAGATTATGTTAAGGGTTAAGAGATTCTAGCTAAGAAGGTTGAGTCTCTCATAACTGAGAACCTTAAGCTTAAGGAAAGCGTCAACAAGTTCACCAAAGAAAAGGAGAAGTTAGATTCCATCCTTGAGACTCAAATGAACCCATCCATCAAGTATGGATTAGGCTATAATGCCTCTACTTTAACTACTCCTTTTACCTTCAAAACAATTTTTTTTAAGGCTAAGGAGGAAAATGTTCCTAACCCTATAAGAATACCAAAAGTTCTCAATAAGGAAAATGTGAAGATAAATGGCACAAATGGTAAGTCTCAACATATTCACACACAAATGAAACATGTTCCTCCTATAGTAAATTATGATTATATGTATAATTCACACAAGCCTAAGAGCCAAAGTGTGGAAAGATACATAAATTGGCACAATTATGAATATAGTTATGTACAACTCAAAAGAATGCCTTACATGAGAAACACTCCTAGACACATTGCTTAAAGGAGTTACAAGTCCCATAAACACTATATGCATGCTTCACCTATAAGTAGGACACCGATTCACTTTGATGGTGACTATTTTTACTATGGTAAATATGGCCACATTGCCTATCACTAGCATTCTAGAATGCATGATGAGTAATTGGCAAGAGCTAAGCCGCTAAGACCTAAGAAGGTTTAGGTACTTAAGACATAACTCTCTTTGTTTTATAAATGTGCTTAACATCCCATGTTGGAGAGCAAGAGTGATATGTTAATAGTGGATGTTCAAAGCACAAGAGAGGAGAAAGAAAGTTCTTCACACAATTAGAAACTATCTTTTGGAGACAATGGCAAAGCTAAAATCATTGGCATAGGTAAAGTTGGTAAGAATGATGACTCACCTATCCTTGATAAAGTACTACTTATTGATGGACTTAAACATAATTTGCTAAGTGTAAGTTAATTGTGTGACAAAGGTCTTAGAGTTATGTTTGAACCATAAGCATGTTATGAATCAAGGATGAGGGACAATAAAATTTTATTCGTTGGTGGACGAGTTGATAATATTTATGTGATATTTAAATTCTCTTATTAAACATAATGTAAAATGTTTAGTCTCTATAGTGGATAAAGGTAAAACTTGGCATAGAAGGCTAGGACATGCTAGCATGGAATGCCTTAATAAGCCGAAGAGAATAAACTTTGCTTCAGGTCTACCTGAAATCAAGTTTCCAAAGGAAGGAGTTGGTGAACTATGATAAAGAGGTAAACCAATCAAACTTCATTCAAAGTAAAAAACAAGGTAATTTATTCTAAACCATTGCAATTGCTTCACATGGATCTATTTGGACCTGCTAGAGTATCCAGCTTAGAAGGCATGCATTATGCATTTGTTATAGTAGAAGATTACTCTATATACACTTAGGTATTGTTTTTCCTTCATAAGGATTCTTATTTTGATGCTTTTAAGACCTTTGCTAAGAGAATTCAAAACCAAAGGATTTGAAAATCTCTTATGTTAAGAGTGACCATGGAGGAGAGTTTGAGAATGCTAAGTTTCATAGCTTGTTTTGATGAGTATGGTATCTCACATAACTTCTTAACTCTTAGAACACCACAATAGAATGACATGTAGTAGAAAGGAAGAATAGAACTCTTTAAGAAATTACTAGAACCATGTTAAATAAGTACAATTTTCCTAAGTAATTTTGGGTTAAAGCTATAAACACTTCATTTTATGTCTTAAATAGAGTCTTGGTGAAACCCTTCTTAAAGAAAACTCCCTATGAGTTGTGAAACAATAGGAAGCCCAACATTGAATATTTTAGAGTCTTTGGTTGTAAATGTTTATTCTAAACACTAAATACAACTATAGCAAATTTGACTCCAAGTCTAATGAAAGAATTTTCCTTAGATATTCTACTACCAACAAAGGATGTAAAGTTTTTAACAAAAGAATACTTATTGTAGAAGAGCCTATGCATGTTGTATTTGATGAATCTAACCCCAGCTCTTCATGAAAAGAAGAAGATATTGATGATCTTGTAGATCCTATGAGTGAGCTAAACATTGGAAAATAAGGAAAGAATGTGGATAAGCCACAAGACATAAGAACTGGAGGAAATGAAGATCCACATCTTCCTACTCCTAATAAAGAGCAAACTCAGCTTGAAAAAGATTGGATTTTCAAGAAAAATCATCCAAGCGATCTTATTATTGGTGATCCATCAAGTTAGGTAACAATTAGATCATCTTTTAGAAATGCATGTACTAATCTTACTTTTGTTTCCCTTATAGAGCTTAAGACCATAGATGAGGCCATTAAAGATGAATATTAGGTTCTCACTATATAAGAAGAACTTAATTAATTTGAAATGAACAAAGTGTGGACTTTTGTTACTAGACCTCATAATCAATCCAATATTGGAACTAAATGGGTCTTTCGAAATAAACTTGATGAACATGGAATTATTATTAGAAATAAGGCTTGATTAGTAGCCAAATGCTATAACCAAGCAGAGGGAATTGACTTTGATGAGACCCTTACACTTGCAGCTAGACTTGAAGCTATTAGAATTTTACTTGCATTTACATCTTACATAAATTTCAAGTTATATCAAATGGATGTCAAAAGTGTTATTCTAAATAGGTACATTGATGAGGAAATGTATGCTGAACAACCCCCTAGTTTTGAAAGCTATTGCTTTCCTAACCATGTGTTTAAGCTCACCAAAGCCCTATATGGCTTGAAGCAAGCTCCAAAAGCTTGGTATGAGAGGTTGAGCAACTTTCTAGTAGAGAAAGGTTTCTCTAAAGGATTGGTAGACACACCTCTCTTTTTTAAGTAAAAAAATGGACACCTATTATTAGTACAAATATATATAGATGATATCATATTTGGTGTTACTAATGTTTGCTTATGTGAAGATTTCTCTGAAGTAATGAAAAGTGAGTTTGAAATAAGCATGACGGGAGACTCTTATTCTTCCTTAGGTTACAAATCAATCTAGGAAAAGAAGGAATCTTCATTAATCAAGCCAAATATACAAAGGAGCTAATCAAAAGATTGGGCATGGGAAATAGTAAACCATGTAAAACTCTTATGAGCACTAACATCAAGCTAAACATGGATGAACATGGTACGAATGTGGACTAAAAGCTATATAAAGGTATGACTGGTAGTCTACTCTATCTCACAACGTCTAGACCTTATATTACGGTTAGTGTTTGCTTATATGTTAGATATCAATCTAATCCTAAAGAGTCTCATTTGTATGATATGAAACACATACTTAAATACCTTGTTGGTACTCCTAACTTAGGACTTTGGTATTCTAAGAGTTCTTCATTTGAATTGAATGCATTTTTTTATGTTGATTTTACTAATATACCTTAGATAGAAAGAGCAATTTAGGCATATGTCAATTACTTGGTCAATGCCTAGTATCTTGAAGTATCAAAAAGAAAAACTCAATTGCTTTATCAACTGCAAAAGCTGAGTATATAGTAGCTAGCCTTTATTGTGCACAAAACCTATGGATGAAACAACAACTTCTTGATTACAAAGTAGTTGTAAATCAAGTTATCATTAAGTGTGATAACACTAGTGCTACTAATTTGTCCAAGAATCCCATACATCATTCTAGGAGCAAGCATATAGACATGAGACATCACTTTCTTAGAGATCATACTAATAATGGAAATATTGTGTTAGAATTTATTGATACCAACCATCAATTGACAGATTTTTTATAAATCTTTTTGTGATGAAAGGATACAATTCATCAAAAGAGAACTTGGTATAATTGATGGAAATACCTTGGATTAGCTTCAAGCAAGTTCTTCTTCTTTCTCTTCTTAATCTATTTATGATCGTTATTATGTGATACTTAATCATTATTGCTTAAATTGATTACCTTTAAAGTCTTTAGATTCAATAACTAAAGATTTTAATTAGGTATGATATTGATCAAACTGTCCATATGTTAATTTAATTCATAACTTTATCATTCAGTTTGATTAAAAACATTCATCAGATAAGTTTTAAAATTATTTTTGAACTAAGTTTTGTTTGAAAAACATGGCCAACAACCATTGCATTTTTCCTAATGATCGTTATGTTACTTGTGAGTTCCTCAATTTTGATTCTGTTAGTCTCCATGATTGTTGCGAATCTCCAGCGATCGTTGTTATTCACCCAATGGTCATTGCAAACAGCCATCGCTATTGGCTGAAAAACAATTACAATAGCAAGCTAATGGTCATGTCCAACCACCATTGTCTAATCATAATAGCCATTAATCACTCTTAATGATCATATCTTTAAAATATAGGAGTTCATTAAACTTCTATTTAAACCACCTCTAGTCTTAAAATCATTTTTACTTTCTGCCTTGCTTTGCTTTCTAGTCTTTTCTCTAAAGTTCTGCTATTAGTATTTGCATATTTCATTGTATCAAACATTCTTTCACCTAATCAAATGGCACCTTAACCAGACTCCACCAAAATATATAAGCAACTAGCAAGAAAAGAACCCCCAACCATCTTACGCCAGTTCCAAAACTGAGGAAAACCTAGCATCTATGATAGTTCAATAAAAGAAGAGAGCTACAAAACTCTCTATAACCCAACAACAATCTAAAAAATCTAAGTCTAGCTAAGAATCAAAAGGGAAAGGGAAGGCCAATAAAATAGAGCACATACCTTCTTTGGTTCAAAAGTGAAAAGGAGAAAGAACTAGTTCTTAAATTGTTGAAGAGACATCTTAGAGGTGGCAAATTCTTATAATGGAAAGACTTACAAATATATGGGCTAGCTAAAAAGGTGGAAGAGCTAATGGTCGGTATAGGATGGGAACTGTTTTGCTATCTCAGAGAACCCTCCTACTTTGAACTTGTTGTGGAGTTCCTTACCACTTTAGAGGTGTTGGGTAATGACTGTGATGTGTATGCCTAAGAAGGCTCAGTAAAATTCAATTTATTTGGAAAGAAGTAAACCCTCATACCAAATAACTTGGCAAAGTGCTTCTATGTTATAACATATGGACTAACAGAGCTTCTTCTAACCTTCAAGGTTGATATTAACCAATTTTGGAAGCCCATCACTGATGGAAGAAGTAACTACAACAGTAACAATAGCAAGGCTTCCAAGATAAAAAGTCAAGCCTGAAGGATTGCTCATAGGTTCATCACCTATAACATAAATAGAAGGGGTCAATCTAATGGAAACTCACCATAACTATTTATTCTACCTCTAGTGCATAAAGAATAAACAGAAGTAAATACTCCCTTGCTTTTGATGCAAATAATTGATGAACAAGTGGACAAGGTAAATGAGTTTGTGATAGGTCAGTACATCACAAAGATTACTAAATTCGTGAGGGCTATCCTCCAATATGAAGAAGAGCTTAAAGCAAAGGACATAATATTAGAAAAGCTACCTCAAAATGAGTCCATTTGAGTGAAGATGCTTCTAGGCATGGGGATTCTGTAAAGACCATTCATGATTGATCAAGAAAGTGCATAAAGAAGGTGAGATTCCCTAAGAGGAAGGGGAAAATAAGGATGTCGAAGAAGCAGTTAGGGTAGAGATTATAGCAATAGAAGGACTTGGAGCCAGTGCTCTTGCTACATCTACTTCATCTCCCACTCCCTTTGAGTGAAAGGTGTTTGAGTATTTGGAAACCCTTTCCAATTTTGTCCAAAAAGTTAAGTCCTCCACTATCTCTTTACACCAGAAAATTCAAAAACTTCAAAGAGATATGAAAGACATCAACCGAACATTGGATTGAATAGTAGAAGGGTTGAATGTGCAACTAGGGACTCCAAGTACTGATAACTAGCAAAAGGCTCCACCTGAACTAGATACCACCGATGAGCCTAAGGAACAAGAGTCTAAGGAGAAGCACCATCCCTAGAACCTCAAGCTCAAACTCTTTCCTCACCATCTCAAACCTTACCCCCTCACGTTGCATAGTTATTTTATTTCGTTTATCCTTGTTTTTCAAAGATAATTGATGTAATGAACAACATTTTTGTTTGCAATAAAAAGTTAACTCTTTGTCTATTTGATTTTTTTTACTCTCTTTTTAATTTCTATTGTTATTAATGTCTATTTCTTTTTGATAATGACAAATGGGGAGAAGAAAAAGTGTTCAATTAATATGGAGAAAGGTATAACAGAAATGTAAACTTATTATAATAATGCATATAACATGAGCTTAAGGGGGAATGATGTGAACCTATTGATATTATAAGTAATATGGAGTAATGTGAACATATTAATCTTGTGAGTAATATAAAAATATTAATATTGTGAGTAATATGAACATATTGATATTGGGAGTAATATGAACATATTGATATTGCGAGTAATATGAACATATTGATATTGCAAGTAATATGAACATATTGATATTGTGAGTAATATGAACATCTTGATGTTGTGAGTAATATGAACATATTCATATTGTTATTGCTATGAATATATTGATATAATGTGTGCGCTTATTGGTATATCAAATTGTTTGAACATAGTGATATGCTTATTGACTTCATTATATGATGCACACCTATTGGTTTTTATAAAATTGATTAAATTTGCTAGATTGTTTGTCATCATCAAACAAAGGGAGAATGTTGAACCTTTAAGTTCCAAATATTGTTTTGATGATCATAAACACATCTAAGAGCTAACCTTTATCCAAGTTATCTATGTTAATTATTGTAGGTACATCAATTCATTAAACTATGATAATTGGATAAAGAGTTATGTTTGAAAACTCTAAGTCTTAAAGAGTAAATATCAAACAAACTTATCTTAACAGTCTAATAGGTGTTGCCATATTTCAATACGCATTATGGATCTAGCAATGGGAGTTGAAGGAACAATAACAGGTGTTGGGAATATCACCTTTACATGAACAAGGTCTTTTGGACCTTTCAACAGGCATTGTCTTATACTACAATAGGTGCTGGATAACTCAATCACATGGGCTATGCACATTGAACTTCACAACGAGCATTACAATTTTATAATAGATATGGTTCTTGATTTCTCAATAGGTGTTGCATTATCACAGCATATATTGGACAAAGTGACTCGAATTAAGCAAAACTCTCAAGATCCCAAAACGAGCATTTGACCCTACCAATGAGTGTTGGAAAAGCTTCCTAGTGTGAGAAAGTTTTTAGACCCTCAATGAGATGCTTCCAATACCACAATAGGCATTGAGGTTTTTTCAATGAGCATTCAAAGTTCACCAATAATCATTGAAATACTTTGAAGATTTTAGAAAGCAAAACATCAAGTTCACATCTTTTTAGAAATCTACAATAGACATTGTTCATATCTCAATAGTGGTTGATGTTGAAGTCGAACATGTATTAAGAATTCTTAATAGCCATTGAAGATTAGCTAAATAAATAAATGAGAAAGTAAAAAAAGAAGCATCAAGACAAACTTCTCTCAAATCGCTAGTTCCAACGAGCGTTTCATCATTACCAATGACTGTTGATATTGTATTTTGCTTGATAATCACCCATTTTTAAGATATCAATAATGGTTGATGACTCAACAATAGGCATGGAGAATTTCCATCAAGTTTTGAGTGTCTACATCTGTGATCTCAAGTGATGGCTTTCTTTCTAATGACTAGTTCTTTATTTTAACATATAAAAGGACTCATTCTTAACAAAAACAATAAGAGAAAATGTTCCATTAAGCAAGTATTTTATTACGAAAGCTTTTTTCAAATAAAAGGGAGAACTAAGAGTAATCTAACAATCAAGAGAAGATCATTGTTAAAGCTTGCAAGTTTTATCTTCAAAAATAGAGTTTGAAGAATAAGCTTTTTAGACTTTCTCTTAATACTTTCAACTAGATCAAGCATACTTTATGAGCGTACTTTAAAGTGTTTTATTGCTTGAGTGAGAGTGTTATCCTCATCTTTAAAGTTCTATTTTTTGTTTGAGGAAACCCTTGGTTAGGAGATCTCAGAAGATCTAAAAACCATAGTTTTTGAAAGGTTTAAGGTAATCATTGGAAACTACTTTGGAAAAAAGTCTTAGTATCACTCGTAAGCCTACGTGTAATGGCTTGGTAATACCAAAAAATTACTATTTTAAAGGTGGTTGATAGGACCTAAAGTTATCTTAATGGTGAAGGCTCTAGTGGGTATACTAGAGGAGAGGATGCAGGCAAGTTGTGCTGAACCTTTACAAATTTTTTGTCTTGATTATTCATTATTTCCATATTTAGTTTTTATTTTCAATTACTTGTCATTGCCTTATTCAACCCCCTTCTAGAGCACTAAGGGACAATAAATGTTTCAAATCCAAGTTGGATATTGGACCTCACAAATGGAGTAAGGTTCAATCAATTTATTGACCTTAGCCTCAATTAGTGAAATCAACTCAGGTAAAAAATGCCTTTAAGCTTGATAGGTCTTATCCCTTTCTTTATTCCCAAGTAATGAACAACAACTTTCGAATCTAACCTATGCTTTTTCTTATATGACTAGGCAAAGATACATGATACTCAATGAGCAACACTATGTAAGCCCTTTCTTCCTCAATAGATAAAATTATGATTAGAAAGATAGGTCATAGATGATCTTGTGTCCTAAGATTGATTTATTTTAGTTCATCCACTGCAGCCTTTTTCCCTTCTTTCAAAGCAGGTAGGGCATTTTCAACATTTTGTTCCATTAATGGCTCATCTTGATCAACATCTTTTATAGTGAGATAATATGCTCCCACTACTTCATCATTTCTTTTTTGTTCATCTTTGACTGAATTGATGATCACCACTATTTGTTGTTGGGTTGTCAATATTTCCCCAGTTTTTACCATCCACTCAATCTTTCACTTCATCCTAAATGAAAATTAGCTGTATATGTCTTTTAAATCAATCAAATTAGCAAGACACCTTTTCTCTTTATTCTTTGCCTTTTTAGCTTTTGAGATCCCAAGCCTTGCTTGTACAAGAACCTTCCTCTTTTTAGATGCCTCTTCTTTTTGTATCCTAATATGACCAAATATTGAAACACAATTTTGATATGTTCCTAATCTATAAAAAACTGAGGGCTTTGAGGAATTATGTTGATTCGTTTCATCTCCATATATAGTATTATATCTAGAGTTTTCTCTATGGACTTTTATGCATAATTGAGTTAAGGATTCATAGCCAAGAGAGGTTTGAACAATGTTACCTTTTTCTTTCCACACTTTGTGTATCCTGCTAGCAGTTGTCTTGATTTCTTTGTCACTATCATCTAAATCCCTTGAATGATTAGAAGTCTTATTTCCCATATCTAGTTTCAATTAATAACCTATAAGTATTTGGATCAAAGCCATTTGTATGCTTAATAGGGAGATCCCCATGTTTAACTATTGGCCCTCGTAAGGGCTTCGTAAATCCCTTTAATAGGTAATTTAAAATCTTAAAAGCAATAAGTCTAGTAACTGGGAGCATCATGTCCTTTAAACCTTGGTGATGTCGTTCATTTTAGCTTAAAAGGATGCTTGACCCTTTTTCTTTTAAATACAAGAACACAATGAAGTGCTAAAGCTTTTTTCTTAGATTTACTCGAGTCTTTAGGGAAATAGTTCTTCTTTTTTTAGTGATGAGTAATCCTTCTTAGGTTTAGTCCTCTTATTTTGTTAGATCATTCATTCAATTGGGTCAGCACCAAATTCAACTTCTTCTACAATATGTGAGAAGTAAAATCTAGCATTAATAAAATATGATTTTGCCATAGTAAAAGAGTTGGAATCTACTACCACCTTTTTCACTTGTCCATCATTAAGGTACTTAAAGCACTAATAGAGTGTAGATGGAACAACACCATGATGATGAATCCAAAGGCATCCTAATAACACATTATAACTTATCTTTGCATCAAGGACATGGAACATACCATTTGATCCATGTCATCCATAAGCAGATTAAATCGGACTTTATGAATGGCCTTTTGCCCACGTCGATTGAATCCTTAAAACTTCAATCGACTTTGGGAGAGTTCATCCATACATAGCGTAAGTTCTTTCATGTTTTTAATTGGTATGATGTTAATAGTTGATCCTTCATCCATTAGAATTTAATTAACCTTTTTCTCTTGAATGTGTCTATGATAAAATGTGGTCGATTATGAAATTTGAAACTAAGAGTTCGTTATATGTAAAATTGATCTTTTCAATGTATGCATAAAAAGCTATAGTACTACTTATCATTCTCTCCTCATCCTTTAATTCATCATCTGGTTCCTCATCTCTTTCAATTTAATGCCAGAAGACAACAAGACAAGACTCTTCCATCAACTTTTGAGGCATAAAATCGGTGAAGGTGATTAGCACCTTTGACTTCCAATAAAGTAGGTCATTAATCGTAAATGAACCAATGGTTTTTCTACACCTTCTTATTCTTTTTTACTTTGGAGGCATTGTAAATTTTTTTGACTTCTTCAATATTGTGGCTTATTTGGGATGAGACTTTTCTTTAGGAGCATGTTTCCTTTGATTAAAGTTTTGAATGACAACAGTCCATCCTTCATCATCAAAATCATTCTCTTGGGTTTTTATGATTGGGATGATGCCCCTACTTAAATCTTTAACATTATTTTTAGGTTTAAGAGTTTTGATCTTGATCAGATCAAAGGACCCAAAGCTAATTACGAATGTCACTGATGGTGAGCAAGGACTGGTCATCAAGGCAGAAGACATATTAGAGTTAGCTTCCTTTTCCTTAAAAGCAATTTTTCCTTTTTTATATGGGTCCATAATCTTGTCTTTTAAGACAAAGCATTTTTCCATTAGATGACTGATCAACTAATGGCACTTGGAACAATTTAGATCATCAGTACAATTGGCCTCTTTCATCACAGGAAGTTCAATAAGAAGGGTTTAGAGTAAATCATCCAACATGACGGACACATTAGAATTAAGAAAAAAAGTATTATTTCTCTTATCTTTCTTTCAAAGTTATTTTCTTTCGCTCCTTGCTTTGGGTAGGAGTAAGTTAACCATCTAACTTTTTCTAGATTTAGTTTATTTTCAGCAAAATTGAAGTTGCAACCATCGATTCTAATTTGGACGTCGGCTTGGTGCCTTTTCGCAACTCTTATTTTCCCTTACCTTTTTTAGGTTTTTATACTAGCATATTTTTTATTACCAAAATTTACAATAATGAGCCCCATATAGTGAGCCTAAATGGTCGGTTCTTCAAAAGACTGGGGCTTAATCCCTTGAAGGATATAACGAAGTACCCAGTGAATGCCTTCGATACACATATCAATTTTAAAGGCTTCTTAAAGTTAATTTTTATAGTTGAGGCTCAAGTTCTTCCATCTTTGGATGTAGTTAATAATTGGCTCATCCCTATGTCGACGAGTAGCAATGAGTTCAACCATGCTAATGATATATCGTGTGCTAAAAAAGTGATTGAGGAACTTATGCTCCAATTGTTCCTAACAATCAATTGAGCCTAACTTGAGATTCATGTACCAATTAAAAGCATTCCCTTTGAGTGATCAAATGAATTATTTGATGAGAAGAACTCCATATGTTTTAGCATTATTGCATGTTTCAACAAGGTGAGCGACATGTTATCTAGGATTTCTTTTGCCATCAAAATGTTAAAATTTTGGTGGCTAATAATTCTTAGGAATTTTCAACTTACCAATCCTTCAGGTATATGACTTGGAATAAGTGTAAGAAAGCTGAGTCGTGTTTTTGACTTGATCTTTAATAGTTGCCTTTATGAGTTCTTTCAACTGACCAGCGGATATAAACTACCAATGGTCAGCTGAATGATTTTCGTAGCCTTTGGAGTAGTAGTACTTTCAACAACCTCTTGAGGTTGTTATAGGTTTCAGTAGCATGAACTTTTCCATCTTATTTTTGAACTTATTCAATAAAGAGGCAATTTGAGTATCCTTTTAAGGATTTGCGATAGTATGATTTTCCACCATCTTTGTTAGATTGGTTATTTATTCATCCACAGTCAATGTGCTTATAGCCATCACATCATAACACCACTTGATGGTGTATTAGGAGAGGTAGAACCATATCTACCATTTGCATGAGCAGATATCTCACCAATGGTTTGCCCTTTCGGTGAGGAAGTGAGAAAGGATGAATCACTTTCAATTGCCCCTAGTGCTTATGAAGGGAAAAAGGATTCTTACAGCAGAGGGACTAATCATGCACCAATGTTAGAAATAGATTTAGTTTTGAAACTAGCATTAGGGTTGACATCAATGGTTGATTCAACAATGAAAGCAGTGCGAGCTTTAGTTAAGCAGTCTTGTAGGCAGCATTCTTCATTTCTTGAGAAACCAAGTTGGATTGCATATTGAAATAGTTTATTTGCCCTATAAAGAGAAGAGATGAGAGGTAGAGATGGTCTCACTGGAAGTGCATGAAATTTGTACACACAAATTTCATGCTTAAAAATTAAGACAAGAAAAAAGTAAGTACAAATTATTAAATTTATTAAAAAATAGTTTACAATCTTCTTATAAAAAGAAATGGATCCTATGATTTGACTTTTTAGATGAAAATTAGATTCGAGCATTAGATGGGCTTGATCTTGAATCAAAGATGAAAGTTTGCATTTGATTTTGGATAAGAATGTTAGGTGTGATTCGAAGGCGTTATGGCTTAATATCGAATCGAAGATGGATCCTTACTTTGTGGAGCTTCAAGGCTTGGAGACTTGAAAGACTTTAAGACTTGGAACCTTTAACTTATAGAGTTATGCCTTATGCATATGTCTTTAGCAATGTAAGAGCTCCTCTATTTATAGAGGTCTTAGAGAAGTATTTCACTTATTTATAAGACTTAGAGATACAGTTGATTTTATCTCAAATTCTTCTATGAAAAAAACCTTTTGATTGGTCCTTTTGGCTTATGACCATTGGTTCTTGCTACATTATGTAGACCATATGACTTATTTTGATTAGTCATATATGTGGGTCCTAAATAATTTAATTGGATATAATTAATTTAGTTTGAATCTAATTAAATTAAAATAGACCAAATAATTTGATTGGTCAATAATAATAATTTAATTTAAATCAAATAAATTTAATTAAATCCAATTATATTTCAAATCGACCAAAATAGATATTTTTATTGGATTAAAATTTCATGTCTACAAATACCTCATTAAACTAAGGATTAAACTAAGGGGGAACTAAAATGATAGAGACACAAGCTTAGAATAAAAGCACATATCATAGGATTGATAGAGTGGGGAGTGTCTATAAAGCGTTGGTGTACGATGTTGACACTAGGAGATAGTAGAGTCCTAGAAACACATCACACACTTAGAAATTAAGGGTGGCTGGATGGAAATCTATGCCACATGGCATATGTGAAACATAAATGCTAGTAGCTCAGGATATGAACAATTGGTAATTTTGTTATCTAGAACACTCAAAGTTTATTCTTAGCATTGGGATTTACTTATATCACACAAGTAGACAGACACATGATTCACAGACTAATGAAATCTATTGCATGTAAAACCTTTGCAAGTGCATAAATTGCTTGAGTAATATAATGATAAGTAGATATTATTCCCACAAGGATTGTTTCACAGGTACCAAAGAACTAAATTTTCATATTATTTAGCAACCAAATAAAGAAAGGATAATAAATTAAAATTAAATATGCAAAAATAATTAGATAAAACTAAAATTAATGAAAAGAAACTCTATATAATAATGATTTCTAGGGAATTCAAGTACATCATAAAACCATTTCATCAATATATTAAGAGAATTGTTTCAATTGAGATTCGATTGTGCTTGAAGATGGATTTGCCTAATTTATCCAATAATATCTCTCAAGCAAAATTGGGTCTATTATTACTGAAATTACGCCTACTCTCATGATAAAAAAAAATTCAATAAAAATGCATTAAGGTTCATGAATATCTCTAGAAGTCAAGCCTACTCACATGGTCTTAATCTCCTAGTTTAAGATGTTAGGACTAACCCTAGACTTCCACTCTCGCTCCATCATCTAGAATCTCAAACATTGCACATATACGGTCGTTCATACAAATAAGATCAATTGAGCTTAAGCATATTAAATCAAGACACCCAACACTATTGAAGAAAAAATCACTTCATATAATCATGAAATAAATATTAGGCGTTCACCCTAATCTCTAGAATTATGGAATTAGTTCATCCTAAAAGAAGAGAAAAGAAATAAAGAAAGAATCCATTAAATCAAGTAAAAGAATTTCCAAAGAAAACTCTTGCTAAACAAAAATAAGGAAATCCTTAAAAGAGAATCGCCTTCAATCTTCGAAAAATCTTCTTTTTATTTGGTGTAACTCTTGGATCCACTTTTCTCTCCTAAAAATCTACTCTTTTATGCCTAAGAATCCCTATACAAGTAGGTCAAAAATCCTCTAAAAGGAGCCTGCAAATTGTGTTTTAAAAACTTGATCTGACGCCTTATATGGCCATGTTACAGCCCATGCACTTAACTGCTTACGAGATTCTGCTTTGCTGACTGGTCAACTTTGCATCTCTGCATTATCCTATGTATGGGTCATGCAATAGCCCATGCAACACTGCTAAAAACTTCAATTTAGCTCCTTTTTTGAGAATTTCCTATACGAATATAAAAGAGAGAAAATTAACTTATTTCAAAATAAAAACACTATAAAATAAGGAAAACTCCTAATTTCTAATCTAAAATATATGCTAAAATAATCCTTATCAAACTCCTTGAAATTTAGAATTTTTCTTATCTTCAAACAAAGAAGAAATAACAAGAAAGCTATTCAAATCATAATTGCAAACCTTTGAACTTAGAATATTTCATAATAAACTAACACAAACTCATAAGAAAATTTATGTCATTGAAGTTCGCAATCAAAATTTTGTAAGCAATTTCAAGCATAAATCAATCAAGAAATATTCAAATCACAATACATTTTTTTCACTTTTGATGTAATTTAAAAACAAACATAATGCAAGCTAGCATTGTCAAACATCTTCCTAAAATAATGTTATGTATAATTCCATAGGCAAGTACACACAATCAATCTCCACTAATGCATCAAGGATCAAAAGGTCTTTATGGCCTTGTAACAAGGCTAAAGGAAAATGGTTTGCTAAAGAAAAGGATAAAAAGATTCAAACAAGAGAATTCCAAGATTAAAAATAATCAACTAACACTAAAAATTTCCATATGTTCTGAAAATTTTCCAACTTGTCAAACTCTTCATTCTTTTGTTCCTTAAGGACAATCACTCAAACAATCTAAATTCATCACAAAACTCAACAGTAAATTGTGTACATAATGCATCTCACATAAATTTGTTAACTCTAAACAATTTAAGCATTAGAGCTCAAAAGATTTCACAATTCTCAAATTTTTCTTTTTTTTTTCTTTTACTTTTTTTCACTAACCCAAATAAATTGTAAATATCCAAGCATTACATCCCATATTTTTTCTTAAATATCACACGTTTGCACATGTTTAAATATACAATTAAGAAGGAAATTCAACTTTCTCAACAAATATAGTGAAAATTCTAGTGCTACTTAAAATTTTCAATTCTAAAATTGTCTTATTGGGTAGGCCATAAATATGGGCTATATGGTAATAAGGTTAAGGGTACCAATAAAAGGCTTATATACACTCTAAAAGTGTATTTAAAGGCTCAAAAAGGTGCAAAGGATAAAAATAATAAGGTATGGAGGGGCTAAATGGTTTAACACAAAGAATGACTAAATCATTTTCTTGATCAAGTTTAAATTAATATTTCACCTCAAAATATTATATTCATTATTCTAGAATTAGTGGAAAAGTTTTTAGCAGACTAGCATGCATATGCATGAATCTAAACAAAAAATCAATTCTTAAGTGTAATGAATCAAATAAGTTTCTCAATCAATCTAAATAAGAAATTACTTGGATCATTTATCAAGATTATTCAAATGTCCAAATTTCCTAATAAAATTGATCATACATAGTTCCATTACAAGTATTCCAAAATCCAAGAATTCATAAATCATGAATTGATCACTCTCAAGTTAATTCATCTTCACTTTTAGAGCAAACAATTACCCCAAAAGAATGCAATTCAAAAGAATAAATTAAATACCCTATTCATAAAAGAATTCCAAAAATTGAAAGAATTAACTCTAGTCCCTCCCCCAAACTTAAATAAAAATTGTCCTTAATGTTTAAAAAGAAAATGAAAATAAAAATGCAATAATAAAAAGAGAGATACTTCGTTTTTATATGATATTTTTGACACATTTGATGTTATATTTCCATAAACGATTGAATCCATAACTATCAATTGTTGCACATGAATTTTTCCTTCACCAATAAACCAAGATTTATTAGAAAAGTGCGTAATCAATAAATGAATGTAAAAATAAATAGATTTGCATATGAATAGAATAAGGTAGATGGGCATGGACTAGTGTAACAGATCATGCACTTGGAATTCAATTAAGTAGCATGTTTATTGTATACTATTGTGAATGCTAGGAGGAGAATGTTTAGAGAACATGTGACCCCTAGGCATTGGACTCACTCCTCTACTTTGAATGATGTGTTTTGAATGATAAAAAAATAATAACAAAACCAAGAGAAGTTATAAGGCTTGTACTTTAGTGTTTTTGGATTATTTAAACAGACCTAATGAACATTAAAGGGGTAGAACAAGCTCAATGGCCATTGTGCAAGTTCAACAGGTGTTGAACTTCTTCTAATGAGTGTTGGACCATTCAACGGGTATTAAAGGATGAACAATAAACATCAATTGGATGTTACAAATAGCTAAAGCCTTCTAGACCTCGCAACGAGCATTGGACATTTACAACCAGCGTTGATAAGTGCTCTAGGCTAAGCTATGTTGGACCTCACCATAAGCATTATAGTTTCATAATGAGCTTTGATTTGGCCAAGCAACATGCATTGCATATTTATAATAGACATTTGGACAAGCATTAATAAATATTGAGATGTCTCTAATGGGCATTGCAAATTGCTTCACGGGCATTGAAGCTTGTTTGTAAGATCTTGAAAAATAGAGCTCAAAGTTCAAGCTTTTTGGAAATGAACAATGGGCATTGTTCATACTCAACGAGCATGGAAAGAGGATCAATAGGCATTAGAAGTAACCGTTATAAGTTCAACAAGGGTTGATGAAGAACAATAAGTGTTATCTCCTTTAACAGCTAGTTTTAAAGAAAAGTTGTCAGACTTAACATCAACTATTCTAATGGCTAATTTTAGAGTTTGGCTATACAATGATCATATTTAAAGACTAGAAAAAATTTAGGGACTTTTAGCAAGTCTTTGTGCAAACCTTTTGGGTGTTGCTTATATTTTAGGTACAGTGAGATTACATTGTTACTTAGTTTGAGATTAGGTCTTCTTGAGCACTAATAATACATTTGCTACCTAATTGAAAGGTTTTTGTATCTTAGGAAATATAAGGGTTTGGGTTGGTTTTCTTATTCCTTGTAAAAGAGAGTGATTGTAAAAGTTGTCCTTAAGCCTGTTAAAGGGAAAGTTCATCCTAAACTTATAGAAGGGAAGGTTGTTCTTGAGCTTATAAAAGGGAAGGTTATCCTTGAACTTTATGAAGGGAAAGGTTATTCCTGAGCCTGTAAAAGGAATGGAAAGGCCTAAGTGAAAACAGGGGTAGTGGAGTCGGCACATTGTTGAACCATTATAAAATCTAAGTGTTTATTTTTATTTATGACTTATGCTACTTAGTTTGTGTGTTTGTTACTTTTGCTTTAGTTATTTGTGTTTTTATTTGCAATCCAATTCACCTTCCTCTTAGGCTGCCTCATCTGCTGCTCATTCCAACGTATACAAACAATCCAAAATTTCTAAACACATGCACAATAATCTCAATTCATAGATTTCTCAACAAAATCAACAAATTTTTCCATATTCTCAAAAATAGAATTCTTTTCCCATAATTCTCAGAGTTGCACATGATTTCAAATAAGCACACATATCCCTAATGACTAACTTTTGTTGTCTTGCAATTACTAAGTAACAAAATCAAAAACACAATTAAAACCTATCAATAAATTGGTGTCATCAACTTAAAATAAAGTCAAAACAATTTTTTCACAGTTCATAGGAAGTATAACTTAGGAACCATAATTCCCAGGTTTTGGCAATTTCCCTTGTGATTTGTCTCAAACACAAATACAAGGGAACCCATCTCATTCTCCACTTGAAAACATTTTCCTCTATTCCACAATCACAATCACAATCACAAAATTTCTTAAGTACACAAATTGATCTCAATCTTTTACTTGCTATGCATTTATGAACAAAACATATTTTAGAATTACATGTTGTAGATGAGAATTGCTCATCTCACAAAATAGTTTAAAATCCCCAATTATTCCTAATTCATCATTCATCTCCACAAAACAAATCATATACCATCTCTTCCACACAAACACACAGTGATGAAAATCGAATTGAAAATTTCAAACATGTTGCAAGTTTAACAATTTGAACACATAATATTCTCAAAATTCACATACCCAAAACACAAGCTTCCCCTACAACAAAAAATATCCACAATATTCCACACAAATTTCAATGGCTCAAAATTAAATCAAATAAAATAATATGGAAAGAAAATGAAGTTGCTGGAATTAAAATGTCATAGTTTTGATTTCAAGTTTTGTTGCTAGAATCCTATGTAAGAACTTGTTAACCTTTATTCTCAAGCACATGCTCATCAATATCTCAAATCATAAAAAATTTTAACAACCACAAACACACTTAAATCCATATATATATATATATATATATATATATATATATATAAAATACAATTGTTAGATAAAATTCTCAATCTCACAATCAAATTTTTATTTCCACACATTGAGAATCACCATTAATTTATGGAATTTAATCACAATGTAGCTTGTTTAACAATCATAATGCAACTATCTTCCTAAAAAGAAAATACATCACCATTCATGAAAAATAGAATAAAAAATCATAAATCAAATACCCATAGTTCCTAGCAATCACAGTTGCTAATTTTTCTTTTTAAAATTTATGTACATGTAAATCAATAAGCATAATATCCATAAATAAAATATTTTTCTTCTTATAATTATATACAACAAAAATTACTAAATAAATGAACCCAATAGACACAAGTCACAAAAATAAAAAATAACACAAAATAAAAAAATTAAAACAACACAAAATAACTTTATGAGCAATTGATATCTTAAAAATTTTTATCAAGTACTACAATAAGCAAAACACCAGATTACCCAAAAAATCTAAATTTCCCTAACATTCATATATCATAAAATAACTTCAAATTACCAATCTAAGTCTTCTAATGGTTAAACACAAAAAAGCCCAAAATAAATTACTAAACATAGCAATTCTAAACCTACTACAATTTGAAACATAAAATACCTAAATAATAGTATAAAAATAGAAAAAAATTGAAGAAGAAGAAAAAAGAAGAAGAAGATGGAAAAGATTAAAGAAAATAGAAGAAAATAAATTAAATAAACAAAAAAATTAAAAATCACTCATTTTGTGGTGGAGATTGTTATTGGAAAATCCCATATATGTAAAAAAAACTTGTTGCAGCTTATTGTTAATCCAATCTAAGTGTTTCATTATATGGTGACTTCAATTTTTTTTTTCAAAGAGTAGCTAGCAAAAAAATATTGATTGGATTTCTTTTTCTAACTTTTTGGTGAGAGACATGATGAGAATTGGGCAATTTTTAGATGAAAGAGAAAGTGGGTAGGTTAGGAGGAGGGGGTAGGTTGGGAGAATGAAGGAAGCGACTATGAATAAAGTGTAAGGTTTGTGTGTGTTAGGGTTAGGAGGAAAACAACATGGATATTTAAAGTGAGTTGTCATTCATGTCATGCATGGTCCAATGCATGACCCATGCAACATGGCAACAATTGAATTTCAATATGTCCTCCATTTTTGAACCATCAAAGTATTGTATCCTCTGTAATCACATTTTTTTGTTGTTATCCCATGATCATTGCTCCTAAAATTACCTGTAATTAATCAAAATCAACTAAATTAACTCGAATTAAACACAAAAATAACATTTTAACTAAGAATTAAACAAGCAAAATGGGAGAACAAGCGCTTGTTTAAAGTCATTAGCTTGACTTTTTCCATAAATTCTCAGCTTGAAGGTGAATTTAGGAGAAGAATTTCTCCATTTGGAATGTATCATCACATACAGAAGGCTTCAAATGTTGGTCATTCACTTTGAATGTTTTAGCACCATCTCCTCACAATTCCAAAGCTCCAAGCTGAAAAACTTGCATCGCCTTAAAATATCTAGAACCATGAAATTTCAGCTTTTTTGGAAAAAGTCTAAGACGAGAACTAAACAATAACACTTGTTGTCCCACTTCAAAAGAATGATTATGAATATGCTTATTATGTCATAACTTGGTTTTCTCCTTATATATCCAAGCATTTTCATGAGCATTTCCTTGAAATACATATCTCAAATGAAGAGGAGGAGGTTTTCGCTATAAAATTGAAACTTTTTCAATTGAATGGGGAGGAAGAGCATTACATTGTCTTAAATTTTCAAACTTGTAATCCTTAAGAAAAGGAGTTGCTTCTAAAAATTGGCTACATTTTCATGATCCTTATTCAATGGTGATACCCTATGAACCATGCAAGCTTCTAATGGATCCTTAGGATGCTCCTTCTGATAAACCTCTTGAACTAGCTTAAGAATTGTATTCAATCTATTGCAATCTTCAATGGGAGAAGGTTGTTTTATTGCTTTGAAAAAATTGAACTTCATTGATTCTCTCATCACATTCAAAGCTTCCCATTCTTCACATCATTTATGGCTCTCACGATTGCCAAGAATGGTCTTTCAAGAATCAATAGCATGTCCACATCCTTGTCCATATTAAGCACAATGAAATCTATTAGTATAATTAACTTTCCTACTTGTATGAAAATGTTCTCCACCAGTCCAACCAGGTGTTTAATAGAGTAATCTATTGATTACAATATCATCATAATTGGTTGGATCCTACCAACCTTTAATTTCCTACAAATAGAAAGAGGCATTAGACTAATACTTGCACCTAAATCACATAGTGATATATCAAATTTGTAATGACAATTTTGGCAAGGAATAGAGAAACTCTCTGGATCCTTAAGCTTTTGTGGAAGCTTGTTTTAAATTATAACGCTACATTCCTTAGAGAGCTATAGTCTCAAATTCCTCTAACTTTCACTTGTTATATAAAAGATGTTTGAGAAATTGTACACATTTTGGCATTTGTGTTAAGACCTCAATAAATGGAATATTGACATGAATTTGCTTGAAAATCTTTAAGAACTTAGCATATTGCTTGTCCAACTTATGTTTTTGCCATTATTGAGGAAAAGGAATAGGTGGAACATAAGGTTTTATTGGTGTAGACTTACTTCTTTCATCCTCTTTGATTTTTTCTACCTTCTGAACACCATCCAAAATGAATTTGTTATTGCCCCTTCATTTTCATGGACTGATATTTCTAGATTTCAAGTATTTTGGGCATTTTAAGTTATTTTCTCACTCTAATCCTTGTCCTTGCATAGGGGATCAAGTATTTCCATGCCACTCCTCAAAGTAATTGCCTTGCATTATTCTCTTTTGTTAATTTTAGTCTTGCTAGGAAATGTACCTTACATTTTTTCATTCATAGTGTTAGCAATTGCCTAATTTGCATCTCTAAATGTCGATTGTGTTGCTCTATTTGGTTTACCATCAATTTAAGATTGTTAAGCTTAGTCTCCACCTTCTCAAATTTCTCAATTAAGAACTTTTGCTTGTCCCATGGTTGCTTTTCCTCTTATTGGATTGGTTGAGCTATGGACACTCCAACTTGTTACCTTTGAGGAAAACAATAAGGATGAGAAGTCTTAGCTTGATTGTCTTGGTTACTCCATGAAAAGTTAGGATGATTCCTCCACCTGTGTTAGAATATGGATTGTTAGGCTGCCTATTTAAGTTAGAAACATATTGGACATTCTCAATTGAATTTTGAATAAAAGAACTCCTCACTAGGTATTTGATTCCCATATGTGCTCCTCCACACCATTCATAATTCAACTGTGGGGTGGTAATGGCATGCACATTCACACCTTCAATCTTCTTTACAAGAGCATCTTTCTTGGCATTAAACATGGTATAGGCATCAATGTCATGAACACTGCAACCCTTTTGTTGATCCCCCTTTCGTTTGTCCATTAGTAGTTATTTAAGGCCATCTCTTCCAATAATGCATATGCTTCATCAGTTGATTTTCCTATAAGTGCAACTCCTGCTGCAACATTAATAGTAATGTGTACTGAATAGTTAAGCCCATTGTAGAAGGTTTGGACTATCAACCAATTCGACAATCCATGATATAGATACCTTCTTTGCAACTCCTTAAATCTTTCCCATACTTAATGTAATGTCTCACCCAGCTCTTGTTGAAAACTTGCAATTGTTTGCCTCAGTTGTGCAATCTTGCCCAGTGGAAAATATTTTGTCAATAAAGCCTTAGAGATCCTCCCAAGTAGCAAATGAGTTAGGTGTCATAGAGTTCAATAATATTTTAACTTTATCTCTCAAGGAGAAAGGAAATAATCGTAATCAAATTGCACCATTGGTTGCCCCATAAATCTTGAAGGTTGGACAAATCTCAAGAAAATTGGTAATATATGCATTTGGATCCTCATTAGCTTCACCCTGAAAAGTGTTTTATTACACCATCTAGATAATTATCAGTTTAATCTCAAAATTGTTGCTAGCAATGGTGGGTTTCACACTACTAGATTGAGTCTCTTGGGTTTGTGGCATTGCAAATTCTCTTAAAAGCTTTTTGTCTTCCATCTTTAGTCATCGTATTTTTAAGCATACACCAAACACTTCACCTATCAAAAGAAATAAAACACAATTAAATGCACAAAAATTAAAAATGCATAATTTAAATACTAGATTTATTGAAATCTTAAGTGAAATTGATATTCTGAAAAACAAGTCCCCAATAATGGCGCCAAAAACTTATTACATGTAAAACCCTTACAAGTGCACAAATTGCTTAAGTAATAAAATGATAAGTAGATATAGCTCCCACAAGGATTATTTTACAAGTACCAAAAAACTAAAATTTTCTATTATCTAGCAATCGAATAATGAAAGGATAATAAATTAAAATTGCAAAAATGATTAAAACAAAACTAAAATTAAATGAAAAGAAACTTCATATGATAATGATTTATAGGGAATTCGGGTGCACAATGCCATTCTAGCAATATATCAATAAAATTGTTTCAATTGAGATTAAGATGTACTTGAAGATGGATTTTCCTAATTTACCCAATAATTATTATTATTGAAATTATGTAGACACTCATGGTCACAAAATTCAATAACAATGCATTAAGCTTCATGAATAATCCTTGAATGTCTCTAGAAGTCAAGCTAACTCTTGTGGTCTCAATCTCCTAGTTTAATAAGTTAAGACTAACCCTAGACTTCCATTCTCATTGCATCATCTAGAATCTCAAACATTGCACATATGCGACCATTCTTACATACAAGATCAATTAAGCTCAAGCATATTAAATTAAGACACCGAACACAATTGAAGAAAAAATTACTTCATATAATCAGGAATAAATATTGGGCTTTCATCCTATTCCCTAGAATTAAAGAATTAGTGCATCTTAAAAGAAGAAAAAGAAACAAAGAAGAAAGAATCCATTGAATTATGTTAAAGAATTTCTAAAGAAAAGTCTTACTAAAGAAAGACAATGAAGACCTTAAAAGAGAATCACCTCCATTCATCACAAAATCTTCTTTTTATTTGATGTAGATCTTGGATCTAGTTTTCTGTCCTAAAAATCTACTCTCTTTTTTTTCCTAGAAATCCCTATCTAAGTAGGTTAAAAATCCTCCAAAAGTAGCCTGTAAATTGTGTTTTAAAAACTGAATTTGATGTCTTGCATGGTCCGATGCATGGGTCATGCAATAACCCACTCACTTAACTACTTACGTTATTTTGCTCTACTGACTAGTTAACTTTGTATCTCTGCATGATCCTGCACATGGTCTATGCAATAGCTTATGAAACACTATTGAAAATTACAATTTAGCTCATTTTTTTGAAAATTTCCTGTGCAAACATAAGGACAAAAAATTAACTTATTCCATAATAAAAAAACTAAAAATAAAGAAAACATCTAATTTCTAATCTAAAATATATACTAAAACAATCCTTTTCATAAGCCCATATATACTTAGTTTTCTATAAATAAAGCTCATCCACCACGCATGAAGACACTTTCAATTAGAGAATAGCCTTATTTAATAGCCTTGATAGGTCTTCTTTCCTTTCTTAGTCTTTCTTTTAGATTCGGAGTACTTATAAGTATACTTTCATCGACTAAGTCTCTCACCAAAACACACAAACACCATCTAAGAAAAAATTTTGTAATCAATCTATTAAAAGAATGGATAAGATCATGTATATCTAAGGACCTTTACCTTTAAATAACATTTTAAGTTATTAGCACTTTCTACTATCACATTATTATTATTATTATTATTATTATTATTATTATTATTATGTGAAGCTAATGAAGGGATTGTGTGAATGACCATATGATTTAAATACATATCCCATATAAACCTAAATTATTTTATGTTATGTTATTATAATGCCCAACTATAAATGATATATAGGAGTGTAACATATAATGTTGTAATGCATGATTAATTCATTTTTATTATTCTTTCCTAGGTTATTGCAATTATCTTTTTAATTATGTTATGTTATTATCATGTTTGCACATATTGGTGAAGAAATAATCTAAAATGGAAAGATATTAACCTAAGCAAAACTAGTGAAGGTTTACCCATAAACATCTCCACCAATGGCTCCTTCTATATTGGGTACAACACTTAAGGACAAAATCCTCACTAATCTTGTCATTAATGTAACAATATCTTTAGGTATCAAAGATACTATAATAGGCCAATAATTTTACCTTTTCCTTTTTGATATCTCTTTATATATGTTACCTTGTACTGTTGGTACATGATATGGAATGAGAATTGTCTTTTTCCTTTGAAACTCTTCATGGTATCAGAGCCAGTTGAAAACTAAAAATAATATTATTCTCATTGCCAATTCTTCTTCTCTTAAAACTAAGTTTGAAACTAAACTTCCTTATAAACCATGCACTAATGTTCCAGCCTTATTTCACTTAAATTAGGCAGTGCAAACTATTTAATTTGGCAATCTTAGATGGTGTCATTAATACACAGTATTAATATGGCTCATCATCTGGTCGAAGGTAGTGAAACTCTTAGTGAATTAACTACATAAGAAAAAATAAAAGATAATCTTTCCTACCTTATTAATAAGAAAAATGATGGATTGCTCATCGCTTTATTGATGAGGAATATAGACACCAAAATACTGATCTCTTTAGAAAATGTTGGCTTAGCTTGTAAGATTTGAAAATAAATGTACTAAAAAAAATCCTTCCTACAATAGTAGAAAATGAAATGATCTTGAAGAAAACTCTTATGTCCTTATAAAAAGAAAATCTATCTCTTGATGAATATATTAAGAAATTTAAAGGGTTGTGTGAAAACTTGGTTGCCATTAAAAGGCCTATTGATGAGACTAAAAAGGTTTTTCTGCTTGCTAGAGGTCTTGGCATGAATTAAGACTTTCGCACCATAATGCTCACCAAGCCACCATATCCTACATCCCATTAGTTTATTATGTCCCTTCAGACATACAACCAAATGATTTTCAGCAGCAATTCAGAACAAAAAAATCCACCAAAATATGATCAAGCCTTCATTAGTCAATGAGTAAGTGGATAAAGGCATAATGGAGGCAAATTTAACTCTTGCAGTAGAGGATTTAATCCTATAACTCATCACAACTCCTTCACTCACAAACCTTACAACAAGGACAATCAAAATACATCTAGCTTTAATCATGAAAAATGAGTGAAAGACTCCATTCAATGTTAAATTTGTGGCAAGTATAATCATTTGACCATTGAATGTTAGAATCACTTTGACCACTTTTTCCAACCTGAAGACTAAAGCCTTGGTTGCAATGAATGTAAATAAACACAACAACCTTAATCTATATGTTGATTCAGCTGTAACAACTCATATGGCTAATGTTATCCCTTTGTGCCCTAAAGGGGGGGGTTGAATAGAGCAATGACACTTAATTAAAAATAAAAACTAAGTGCAAAAATATATAAAGAATTAAGACACAAGATTTATAAAGTTCGACACAACTTGCCTATATGTAACATCCTTATCCCTATTCATTAGCATTATCACATGAATATATTCATTGCACAAATGATATGAAATCACATATGAGCATATGCACTGTATCAAATGATATGAAATCTCACATGAACATATGCACAGGATAAATAATCATTTAGACATGTGAATTGTAAAAGCACGACAATGACAATTGCACCGTTGCATTTGGGATGCTTGAACATATATGTAGTGTTCGCATAGTTATATGAAAAATTATTTCATGTTGTGTGCTTATTATAGCATCATAAATAATGGTGTTTGAGAGCTCATCTAAAAGTATAAAAAGCATCTAGAAATTAGAGAATGGACGAAGGTGATGAAGGAATGAAGAAAAGGGACTAAAAGCAAAACTGTTTAACTTGCAACCAATAGGAACAAGCCACCAATCTTTTGGCCTATTAGAGTAAGAATACAAATTATAATTATCTACCATTATGGGCTAGTAAGAGAGGAGTTAAGGTTGAAATACACCAGATGAAAGAGAGAGAGAGCGCGAGAGCTAAGGAAGAAAGAAAGAAAGGAACAAAGGAAGAAGAAGAAGTGTGGTTGCCTAAGGTTTTCCAATTTCGGGACAATAGGTAAGTAATTTATCTTCTTCTCAATTGAAATTAACCTCTCATGACATGTTAATCATGCATGGTAAGTGAGAATTATGGAGTAACTAAGGTAGAGCTCTTGGATGAAAGTTGTAATCCAAGAGAACAAGAGTTGATTCTGTTGATTTTGTTGTTAGAGCAGAACATTTCACCCATGATTTCATAACCCTAGAAGAGGAATTGGGAAAAGTGCAAAACATGAAAGTTGTAGCCTTATGTCTCATATAAGTGCATATGAAACAGTTTTACTTGATTCGGTGTGTGTAAAGAGATATGGCTCCTTCATCAGGACTGGTTCAAAAATGAACTGAGATGATCTCAGTCTTTTATTTTGTTATATTTTGATGACATCATATTCTGATTTTGACAGAGTGCAAAACATGGAACTTGTAGGGTTATATTCCCTATAAATACATGTTAAGCAGTTTTGATTAATTTTCTGTGTGGAAAGAGATATGGCTCATTGATTGGGACTGACTTTGTACCTGGATGACACATCACCTTTCTTTTAATTCGGTTTTCCAAGAATTTGATGACCATAGACTCAAAATTTGATGATGGTCCAAACTTGAAAGTTGTATATTTATGTCTGATCTACATACCTGTGAAATATTATTTCCAAATCCATCATGGTTGCTGAGATATTGTCCCTTTATCATGACTGGTTGTCAACATGTTATGAACCTACTTGCCCCAAGATTGGTCTTTTGTTTTAGTGACCTTATACACTGAACTGGATAATGAGTAAAACATGAAAAATGTTCATTTATATGTTTTGTAACTGATGATATAATAACATTGCAATTTGACTAGTACACTTTGAGATATGCCTAAGAATGTAAGACCTACTCAGACTGAGATGACATTGCAACAGGGCAGAACTTAAAAATTCACCACATTTTATGTTGTCCCATTATATGTCTAGTTTGTTAGAAAAGAAGAATCAAGCCATTTGGAGAAGTATATCAGGAGTTATTGTTGTGACCGTGTAGCAAGCTCGGGTTGCTGTATAAGGAAACTATGTATAAACACTAGGTACACTTACATGAATCATGCCATAACTGCATACCAAGCATTCATAATCATTTTGATATACTTATAACCATGTTTGTATCAAATTTTAGGATCTCAATACTTTGAAAAAGCCCTACCATAAAGGTTGGTCACATCAAAAGGTGAGTATAAACAATAATTGGATTCAATGGCTGTATATGATAATTGTATGATATGATTATACTCTATTACATGCATATATGATTGAATTGTTACATGTTACATGGAAATATTATGACTATGTTCTATTACATGTATATATGATTGAATAGTTACATGTTACATGGGAATACAGGCCAAGTGAGAATTAAATGCTCTTAACAATTACTTGGCATATCATTTGTGAATAAGCACTTGCATATGGAACTAAAAGGGGCGTTGTGATCGACTTATCAAACACTTGCAAATTATAGGAAGATTGACCAATAGGTCCCAAATCATATGTTACATGAATCACATGAATATCTCGGGAGCAATGTTTGCCTTGCTCGGTCACGACAAAAACAAAGCTA
>CATIWR010400603.1:0-10386 GCA_949677035.1 Omphalea diandra
TTACATATATATCAATAATTATTTTTTTATACTTTTATATATCGTGTTCACACCTCAATATATATATATATATATATATATATATATATATATATATATATATATATATATATATATATATATATATATATATTGGATGCACTAATATAGATCCACCAAAACTAACTAATTATGTGTCTTGAAAAATAAAAGAATCTAAGGAAAAGTGGTTGAGGGCAAGAAAAAATTATATTAAGAGGGTGTTTGTCTTAACCTTTTAAATGTACTTTTTTTTTTTAGTTTCAAAAATTTTATATAATGAAAATGATAAAGTAATTAAGAGCTATTTGGATCTTTGATAGTTCTATTTCATAAAAGTTTCAATTATGAATTTTTTTTACAATAGTTATTATATAGTTTTAAATTAAACGACAAAATTACTCTTAAAATTTATTTACATTATAGTTTTATACTTATTTTAATAAGCTTGTCTTACTTTTTTTTTTATTTGATAAGTTAGAATCATATTCTGTAAGATAAAATATAAATGAAATATATTTTATCTAATTACTTTTGTTAAAATTTTAATAATGAAGATAGTTTTCAAAATTAATTTTATAGAATTAAATTATTGAAATATATGAAATTATATAAATGATAATGAAAATATTTGAAAATAATACAATAATCATATTCATTGAATGATATTGTAATATACATAAATTTAATTACATTTTAATTAATATTATTTATTATTTTATAATTTATATAATATAATAAAAATTAAAAAAATAATTATACGACTAAATTACCATTTGACATATTTAATATATTTTTATTAAATAATTTGTAGGGCTAAATACGCTGACTCTCCTAGATTTTTCCATGTTATATTATTTAGTCCATTTTTAAAAATTATCCTAAAAGAATCACGTTTTGATTTCGTTACACAATAAGAGATTTTTATCAGTTTGAATAAGTTTTTCCATTGGTCACACTCGAATAAGTCAAAAATAGACTAAATATTTTATCTAAAAATAAAAAATACACATACCTTCTCCATTGTTCTAAAATAACAATATGCAAAATATTTTTTTCTTTTCTAAATTTCTAACCTCAATCTGTAAATGTTCCCTCCTTAATTTCTTCCTCACCATAATTTACAATGCAAAATCATTTCTTCTCATTCCTCTGTAATTTTTATCTCAGTGCAACACCAAAATCACATAAAAAAAACTAAGAAATGGAAAGCAAGAATTAGACCCTCCATTAGCAAAGACTCTTTCTTTCTTCTATTGATCCCCAAGGAGGAGAAATGGAAATCCAAACAAAGCCATTTGATTTCCATACAAATTCTTTTTGTTTCATTTTGATCATAGAAGACCATCGACAATTTCATTTTTGACCATCGACTCTCTTAAATCCACCCTTTAATCGGTAAATCAGTTGTCATTGCAAGATTAAAAGGAGGCAACTCACAGAGATGTCGATGTTGATGCCTCGATTTACTATGGTTGGTGCTAAAGATGCTAGGTTCTCTTTGATGTGATTCATCTTTGTTGGGTTAATGTTAATTAGGTTGGGTTTGTGAAATTGATTGGTTGAGGGGTTTTATAATTTGATGGTGACTGATATTAGGTTTCTAAAATTTAGTGGTGTTTTGTAAAACGTATTGATTGTGAAGAGCCAAAATTTAAGAAAGCAAAGCGTGATCGATTCATTGCAGCTTCAAATTGGCATCTTCTTTCTTGAAGGTTCTATTATGTTTAATTGTGAGAAGAGAAGAAAAAGGGTAATGAGGAAATTTGATTTTGAAGTTACATGGTTTGATGTTTTAGTGTATGGTTTTGCATTTTGGTTTACATTGTTGACGAGCATATTCTAATTTTGAAGTTGTTTGATTCTAGAATTAATACTTTAAAGTTCTTTCAATGAATTGATTGAAGAAGATTTCACAAAAAATTTTAACGTTTCCTCCTCTTAGTCTTGTAGCAACAATTGTGATCTTAAATTTTATTTTGAAGTTTTTTGATTAATTTTGTTTTAATTGAATATGATTGTTTTATGGATGAATTGACTATTGCTTTTGTTGGTTGCAAATTGATTTTGTTTCGATTTGGGATATTAATTGTTTTTGTTGGTGTGAATTGATTGTTTTGTAAAAGAAAACCAAAGTTTGGTTGGTAAGAATTGAAAATTTAATATAGAATTAACGACATTATAGTCATTTCAAATTAGATTAACATAAAATTTGATAGAAGGATGAAAAGTTAATAGAATCAAAATATAGGATGTTTTAGCATAATTTTGAAAATAGGAGACTAATAGTATAACAAGGCAAAATCTAGGAGGTCAACCCTAATTTATATTTATCAGGTATGAATGGCAACTACCAACTATCAATAGTAATTAAACTAAATAGACTTTAAATATTAAAACTCTTAACACAAAAGCTTAAAAACATAAATAAATGGTGTGTCTATTTCTAGTTCTTTTATGAATACTTTGGATCTACTTCTATTAGTGCTATATATTTCAATATGACTAAGCCACTATTTGCTCAATTTCAGTTTTGCTAAATACTATAGTTTGGTTTTCAAGGATTTACATTAAACTTTTTTCTTGGCCCACTAATTAATATACCTTACTTAGGTGATCTAATCAAAATAAATGAGCTACTTAATGCCAAAAAAGTTTATAGTGTTCATTTTTTTACTCATAAATCTCTTTTATGAATGATGTCTATGATAAAATTAAATAAACAAAATTTAAGATAGTGTGAGAATTTTTTTTATACAAGTTATAAAGAAGTGAAAAGGCAAATTTCATGAATAATAAATAGGATTAAATATGTTGACCACTTGGATTTTATCTTATTATACTATTTAGTCTTCCATTTTCAAAAATTATGTTAAAATATTCCTATATTTTTATTTCGTTATACTAAATAGGACTTTTGTCCACTTTTTACTCAATTTCCATCAATCAAAACTAAGAAAGTCAATAAAATGAATTTTAAAATTTTAAAATTACCCTTTTCTTCCCCAATCCCTAATCTCCTTCCCTTTTAATCTTGTTCCAAACCTTTTAATCTCTAATCCTTCATTGATAAAAAAAAAATGAATCCAATAAAGAGGTAATCCTTCACTGACAACCTTTTAATCTCTAATCTCTAACTCTTCTAGAACCTAGCATGAGCCCTATGACCACCGAACTTCTTTTGCTTACAGCGCTTAGGATCAGCCATAATTTGATTCAATAATAACTCTTCTTCAGCTCACAACTCTTTCTTGCTCTACTTGTTTGCGAACTTTTGGTAGAATGCAACTAAGGTAGATGGCATAGTTCTGAGAGGTGTAGTCGCCACAATTAATGCAACTGTGCATGTCCATGTTGGCAAAATGATGGCGTCCAAGGAAGAGGTTGGGTTTGTAGGCCTTAAAGCGGAAGATCTCAGGTTCCACCAGCTCGATTGGGTAGCCATTGTTAGAGGAAGGTTATCAGACATGTTGTTTTGGATTGGAATGATAATGATGATTTTGTAATTGTTATTGATGGTATTTTGTGCGATTGAGATTTGATTTTGAATTCGATTTTAAAGTTTGAATATTTGAGGAAAGTGGAGCGAAGGGTTGTTTGCAATTTTGGTTGGAATGGATTATTGGGTTCTTGACATATTCTAGATTGATCTTTTGTCAAAGTTGAATTCAGTTTGATTTTGTTTGATTGTTGATTGTTGAATTTAGTTTGATTGTAAAATTTAGTTTGATTTTTTTTTTGTTTTGAATTTGGTTAACTATGTTTTTTATTGTTGGAAGCTGCTATGTTGTGGTATAAAATGAAAATTCAATTGAAGATAAAGAGTATTATGCATTTTTCATATTAATTTAGCAAAAATTGTAACAAAGTGTAACAAAAGTAAAAACATGGATATTTTAGTATAATTTTTAAAAATAAGGGACTAAATAGTATAATAAAGCAAAACCCAGCCCTAATAAAATATTTGGTTAGTTTAATTTAAATTGAATTCAACAAAGTGAAATTAATTAAATAAAAAAAAATATAATATCCAATCAAATTGAACAAAAATATTTATAAGATGAAATAAAACTAAATAAGAAAGAAATTAATTTTCATTTCTTTTTATAGTTTTAGAGGCCTTATTATAATATATAAATTATACTTGTTAATCAATTGAGATTGTCTTATCTTCAACACGAAGCATTCATTTTACTTTGAGTTCATTTGTTAGATGGAAATGGACTTGCAATCTAAAAACTTCGCAAAGTCTGCGTCACTTGATTTCCTCAATTTCGACCAAAATTAAAGTAACTTAATAGAGGTACTTTAAAATAAAATCAAAATTTAAATAAGAAACTCCAAAGTTATATATATAAAAAAAAAATTATAAAAGTGCATGTCTTTTTTGAAAATTTTCTTATTTGATGTACTTTTTCAAAAACCCATATTATTCCCATATGAAGAACAAAACTAAATCATCATGCAACAAAAGAGTAAGGACACAATAAAAAGATTGAAAGACAGATCCATCTAAATCTTTAATTGTTTGATCCATAAACTTTTTCGAGTTGACCTTTGATTTACCTTGAACTTCAATTTTTGAGAAAAGAATAAGAGATAGTGAGTTGATAGTTGACACTTGATAGTGGTGTTTGAAAAAGATAATAAAAATTTGAAAGAAAAAGAAAGATAGAGAATGTAAGAAGAAAAAGAAAGGCAGAGAATTTTTGTAGGAATAAAGTCACAAATTTTGTTTAGGAGTCAAGTTGAGCTACATTCAATCTCTTGAATATTGAATTTGAGCTCAAATGAGCTTTTTTTTTTTTTTTGTTAGACCACTCAGTATCTCCATATTTTTAGCTCAAATGAGTATCAATATTTTTTTTAAAGATTAGTTTTTGTATTTTTCTTGGTGAATCACTTATTAATCAGAAGGCAAAGAAGCAAAATATTATATCCAAAAGTTTTACTGAAGCAAAATTTATTTCCAATAGCTTTACTAAAGCAAAATATTATGTCCATAAGCTTTGTTGAAGCAAAATATAGAGCCATGGCTAGTAGAGCATGTGAGGTTACATGGTTATTGTCATTATTGACAAATTTTTAGATTTCTTATTCACAAATTATTCCCTTATTGTATGATAATGTGTGGCGAAACTAGAAAACATTTTTAAGGAGGGCTTATCATCGAATTAGAAAAATTTTGATACAATTAATTGTAACTTTTTAAAGTTCTTCAATCTAGCATTCTAACTTTTTCCTTTTGCCATTCCAAGCTAACTTTTTAAAGTTCTTCAATCTATTTCCTTCTTCATCATGTTGGAGAGGTCATATTTGAAATTAAGGGGGTTGTATTTAACTTGTTGTAATTTGAAATTTGGGTCTTCCATTTCAAATTTTGAAGGAAATCCCTAGGTCATTCTTAAATAGAAGAAGCAAATGTAGAAAGTTAATGGTTTCTTCTCATTTTAATGTTTCTAATGCAATAAAAACAAAAAAACAAAAACAAAATATAGTTCCAACGAAAAAATATTTGAGCCTAATCCATTAATCAAACTTACCATATTTTCTTTTCATGGCCCAACTTGATCTAAAGCTATAGACTTTAAAGGTGCATAGCTAACTTGGGCTTGGCCTATAAAAATCTAAACCCAATTGCTAAACTTGGTTTCTCTTGAACTATACAGGTAAAAATAATGAGGCAAGGACGAAACATAATTTATGTATTGAAATGATGAGGTAGTGATGACAACTTATAGGTTAGATAAACGGTCTAGATTAAGTCATTAGGTTTAGGTAAGATAGCTTATATCTTTAAGTGTCTCTGAGTTTGTAACTAATCTTTATCAGGTTAAATTTCATGTACACATCACATGTTTGTAACAATGCCTTAACACATCCATAACTCCAATTTAGCCCTCTCTCCCTATTTCTTCTTTGTCGCAACAGCTGCTGCACACCTTCTCTTTCTTCCTTTATATCCTCCTATTATTCTAGTAGGGGGCTTTAGCCCATGCCAACCCTTTTAATTTTATTTGTTGCTACTTTATTATATTAACTATACTAGTAGAAACTATTAAGCTTGCTATGTTTTAAGTGCTAACCAATTAGAAAATGTGTTTTCTAAGGCTTTGCATCTAACACATTTTCACAATCTATTGAGCAAGATGAGCCTAAAGAACGTTTATACACATATTGAGATGGAATATCAAGCATAGCAACAACACATAACAAAGCCTGAGCTAAGGTTAAAAGACCAACAATAGGATATTATAACAATAAATAAAGAAGGTTGACTTGAAGACTTATGCTTAGTTGTGATAGTTGTTATTTACTGACTAGAATTAGTTTAATAATTCTAATGCAAATAACTAGTGTATTAGAGAAGGAAGTCAACTAGGTGTCTTGTGTGTGTGTGTGTGTGTGTGTGTGTGTGTCTATATATATATATATATATATATATATTCTATTCACAATCTAATAGAAATTAAGCTTTTCCTCATTTTCATAATTTTCATTTTCTCTTTAGACTTTGTTAATCTTATGATACTAGTTTTAAGATACATGATCACATCATTATAATTGTCAAGTTTTCATCCATTTCTCAACATTTTTCATTGTTGGGTGCTTTAGCATCTAATAAATAATAGTATGTTACAACTGATGCATAACAAGTAGAAACAATGGCTACTTGTATAGTCTTTTTATTTTTCAACACTATAAACAATTTTAATGCATGGTCTTTAACTTTATCTTATAAGCTATCAAGCATTCATAACTAATGATTATTCACCTACTCTTCATAGGTTTGGTCCTTCAGCTGGTAGCTCATTTGTATCTTCAATTTTTCCTCATCATCTAGGTAGTAATGCTCTTAGACCCATAAAAGGATTCAAATTTTCCTTCCTTTTCATTATCGTCAACATTTTGGCAATTCACTTAGCATGCCATCCTATTACTCATCTTATAAAGAGATTTGATGGTATTAGGGGTTTGCATATAATATTACTAACACTACCTCAAAATGACCATATAATGCCTTTTTCATCTTTCCTCCGAGTTTATCAATCTAAAATCTACAAGAAACTAAAAATCATTTACAAATCATTAACGTGTGGAGAAAGAGAGTATTTACCTCATTTGTAACATGTAGACTTAGGTTTGGGGAACCTTTCCACCCAAATGTTGCTGAAGGTGGCCAAAATTTCTAGTAACAAATTAAGCCATTGTGGAGTTCGCACAATCAATTTTTTTTTAAAAAAAAAATGCTTGTAACTTGCTTAGCAAGTTCGGCTAACTTGCTTGGCAAGTTCCTTGAGCTTGCCCAACAAGTTTTCTTACTAGGCAAGTCATTAAATTGCTATATAGACCTCTTTTAGATGGTTTGGGGTGTGAGAGTGGATTTTGGAAAACATTTTTCTAAAAAAGAAGAAAATATGAGAGAATTTATTTTTACAAATAATAAAATATTGAGTTATTATTTATGGTATTTTGGAAAATACCTTGAGTGCCACTATTTTGCTTAGAGCTCTTGTTATTAAGTGTTTGTATTACCTTTAGTAGTACCCTAAAAAGGACTCTCTTGTACCTACTATTTTAATAGTATAAATTTTATTCAGAGTTGACCCATAAACATAGCTCAAAATTAAGGGTGAACAATGTTAAGTTATTGATTTCATTTATGCTAATTATTTATTTTTATTTTTGAACTCTTATTGGCTTTATACTTGCTACACCCAACAAATGGTATCAAAGCTCTTAGATTTTGTTCCAAGGCAAAGAGAAATTTTTAGGATAGAAAAAAATTATGTTATGAATAGTGTTAGGTGCTATTCATTAAGAACTATAATGAAAATTTTAAAGAAGGTGTTTTATTAGCAAAGGCTTTTTGTAGACACAATGAAAAATATACTAAAGTTTGCAATCCCTTTGTTTGATGAAAGGGACAATTTTACACTATGACAAAGTACTATCTAGGATCTTTTGGTGCAACAAGAACTTGATTTGGCTCTAAAGGAAGAAAGCTAGAGAGTATGACCGATAGTGAATGGAGAACAGTGAGCACCATTCGGTAAGCATTTACCCCACATGTCAAATTTAAAGTAAGCAAAAAAGACATTACCAAAGGCTTTGTGGCCTAAATTAGAGGAGACATGTGAGTTAAAGTTGTTGACTAACTAGTTGTTCATGAAAATGAAGATGTATTCACTCAAGATAGGAGAAGGAGAAAACCTCCATGACCATATCAATAAATTTAATAAGCTAGTGTATCACCTGGTAAATGTTGGTGAAAAAGTTAAAGATGAATAGCAAGCATTGCTCCTGCTTGCTTCTTTACCCAAACATAGAAGTCATTGGTGCAAATAGTGTGTGTGGGAAAAACTACACTAGAATTGATTGATGTTATAATGGTACTGAGAGAAAATGAGAGAATGATGAGGGGTGAGAGCTCCTCAATTAGGAGTGAGAGTCTAGCACTAGCTAAAAGTTGTGAAACAATGAGGAGTCAAAAATAAAAAGATAAGTGATCAGCAAACAAGATCAAATTCTTAGCCAAGAGATTATAACAATATAGAGTGCTATTATTGTAAAGAGGTTGGTCACATACAAAATCATTGCCTAAAGCTAAAAGAAGAATTAAAGAGTCTTAAGCATCTACATGGGAAGATGAAGGATAAGCTAAAGATTGATGATGATTCCTCAAATGTGGGCAAAACCAGTGATGAGTCTAAAGATGAATTCCCACTAGCACAAGAAGATGTTAATTATTGCTCTAGTGATAGTAATTCTAATTGGGTAGTGGATTCTATTTTTGACGTGTAAATATGCAAAGATTGAGTTATGTTTGATGCTTTACATATAGATAGAGAATTTGGCTACATCAATAAAGGAAATAAATTAAATCTAAAGGTTAAAGGCACTAGGAGAATTCACTTGAAAGTCTACAATAGTTATGTCAAAATATTTCAATGTGAAATTTGTACCTCCTCCAAGTGTAAATATAATTTTGCTAAGTGAGCTAGCATTGTATAGGTATAAATATGTCAGTGTTGGAAAGATATGTAAAGTATATAAAGAAGGTAGCTTGGTAATGCAGGGGGTAAGAAGAAAAGGAAAAATATTTGCTATATGGATGGTCATTCCCTTTCATAAGTAGAAACCAATAAAGTGAAGAAGAACAAAAAAAACTACAAAATGAGTTCACTTTTCTGATAAGAAAAAAATATGTGGGATTTGTAAACTAATTCTTAAAAAAACTATTAAACCTTGGAGTGTAGAAGACTTATGTTTGAGGGGGAGCACAAAAAGACTATACTTACAGGGGAAAGCTATCCAGGAGTTGTAGTTATAGTTGAGCCCTCCATGTCGTTGAGAGGAGGAGAATTGTTATGGAGGTCTCTTTACATAGAAGGCCCACAATCAATTAAGGGGGAAAAAAAAAAGGTTTGCAACTTGCCTAACAAGTTTGGCTAACTTGGTTAACAAGTTGCTCAAACTTTCCCAACAAGTTTACTTGCCAGGCAAGTCCTTGAGTGGCTATATATAGGCCTCTTTAGATGGTTTGGGATGTGAGAGTGGATTCCAGAAACTGTTTTGTCAAAGAAGAATAAAATATTAAAGAGTTTTTTTGAGAGTGACAAAATAGTGAGTTCTTATTTGGGGTATTTTAAGCAACACTTTAAGTGCCATTATTTTGGTTAGAGTTCTTGTTATTGAGCGTTTGTATTACCTCTAGTATTAATCTAGAGAATACTCTCTTCCACTTACTATTTTAATGATGGAAATTTAATTCAAAATTTGGTCAATGAACATAGCTCAAAATTAAAGGTGAATCATGTTAAATTATTAGTCACTTTTTATGATTAATTTTTTTTTATTTCTGCACTATTGTTGACTTTGTACCCGTTGGCACTCACCTTAGAGGTGAGAGTGCCAAATATGATTGTGAAAGCTTATCCATGAAATCTAATCTATCCCATATATTGAAAACATGTAATTATATCCAGTTCAAATGCCTAATCAAGTTTATGTTTCATAGTGTTGTTCTTGCTTTTGTTAGTCTGATCGAATATGCACCATCTTGTGGCTTTGTGGAACTATAAAGTTATGTTCAATCTATTTTAATTTACTATTTAGGAAAATTTTCATGTGTTATTTGTTAAAAGAACATGAGACTGTAGGATCTAACATTAAACGAGAAAGGTGACAATAACTCGAGGTTTTGTATTATGTGCTTTTCATCCACTGCCCAATGAAATTTTCTTATGAGGAAGTTCGTTTTCTTATTAAGAAACCTCATTCTCCTACGTGTTTAATATATATATATATATATATATATATATATATATATATATATATATATATATATATATATATATATATATA
>CATIWR010400626.1:0-25874 GCA_949677035.1 Omphalea diandra
TATATATATATATATATATATATATATATATATATATATTCTCTTTTATTATTTGCTATTTTCTAGTGGGATAAAGAGTATATCTACAACTCTAGAGGCCACATAGCCTTGTCATGTAATTCTCATTGTCTTTAGGGTAGGGATCTCTATTAGTCATGAAGTCATAAATGTGAGGACTAGTCCAAATAGTCTCGTCCTTGTCTAAGAAGTGTGGGGAGAAAGGACCCCCAACAAAGGAGGGCAAGATATCTATCTCAAATTAAGGAGCATTAAACTGATGCTACTCTTGAGTTGCATCATAGAATGTGATTAAGTCCAAAGCAAAAAGGATGACACGGTCTCTGTAAGTCTTCATAGTAATACTTGACAAATTCCACCATGGGTCACTCCAATGAATATCAGTAATAATGATCTAGGACATCCATTCACCCCACCTAGCTTTGGTAGTAGCAAGTCTCCATAGACAACAGTTCGAATGGTGTCATGGGCAGTAGAGCCTTGCATCCACAGTAGTGGTAGCCAACAAACCCAATCTCTCTTATGGCTATATCTAAAATAAAGAGAAAAAGAAAGAAGAAAAGAGAAATATATATATATATATATATATATATGCTTGTTACATAGAAAACCTGAAAGGGCGGCTTAAGTAAAAATGAGCAGCTCATTAGACTGAAAACCTACAAGAGCAATCCAGCAAAAGTTAAGGCAATAATAAAATAATAATAATAATAATATAAAGTGAATGTCAAAAGAAGTTGTAATAGAAGCTGATACCTAAAATAACATCGGGCTTTTAGAGAAACAATCACTAACACCGAGGGCTACTTTGTCTAATCCCATGATAATCTCGCTTCAAATCATCAAAATGGGAGTCCCTCCTTATTTTGTTCCCTCCAAAAGTGGAAAAATCTATAGATTAATTTTTGCATCCTCTCTCATAGTAGATACTCACCTATTAGAATTACTACCATGATACAGGCCTGAGTCACCTAAGCATGACCTTTGGAAGGGTACAGAATGAGAAAATGAGCTATGAGAATTTCTCTTTGCGTAACATGTACCTAGGTACCTTATCATATCGCATGTCAAATAGTTTCATCATCTTTCAGATGTTGGTAATCTAGTTGGGGTAGAGCGATTTGAATTGTAGCCATGATACAACAATCAAAGATTGCCCCGAACTCTTCTAGTAGGGGCAAAACTTAATATCCCCAAATTGGAAAGTATGGGTATTAGAATCCCACATATCACAAGCTAACTATAGAAAATTTGTGTATAAATGGACAAACAAGAGATAACAGAGAGCCTCAAGACTGGCCCAATGTACATCAGACCTGATTTGGGGTGGGTGAGATCTTAAAAATGCTTTTGCCATGGTTTAGGCTAGAAGTAAAGGGTATGAAGAACAAAATGGCGGATGTTTATTTATAAAAGGTGAAAAGGTTGTTTTATGCTTTACAATTGTAAATAGTTGTATAAGGTTGTATAGTCCTTTCAAGTAGTCTATACAGATCACTTGATGGTTTGTGCATATCACTTTTTCTAAGAAAAAATTGGCAAAATCCCCCTTCTCTCTTAGGTTAAAATGTTTGACACCTATTCTAAGACACATGTGTATGCAGACATTAACAAGCGAAATCACATAGTCATGATTTTAAAGACATAATTGGGCCATAATCAAAATTATGCACTAAGATGTCTAATGAATTTTAAAATTTAGCAAAAATAGAGGCATCATCACCTTAATGTGTCCTAAAAGGTCTTACTATCAAAGCAAACATCCAAAAATCAATAAGGGCTTTCAAGATGCCTAAATATCAAGTACAACTATACAGAAAATCAATAGAGTTCTAAAATGTACTATACTGCATTAAAAAGAAAAATCCTAAGAGTTCTTGAAATGCCAGACACATTCAGTCCTCCCTGCTTCCTAAGGGCATCTCTTCATCATCCCTTGTTCTATTAATGGCCACGTACTCACCATCAGAATCCTTGGCTAACCAAGTTAACATCTCTATTTAGGTCTCGGCCTCTACTAAAGCATTGATCCCTATCTCGAAGGTCATGTGTCAAGCGTTGGATCTTCTCTTACAAGATACCTAAAGGTTAGGATGGGTAGGACACAAATCACATAAAAGCATACGTCATAAACGTGTATGCATATTCTTTCATTTTTTACTACCATTTTGCTACTAACTTGCATGGACCACGTGTACTATGCCACGACCCTTTTTATGGCGACAATCAAGTCGATGATCACCTTAGCTTAGATGTGTAGATCTATAAAAGAAAGGAATAAACTTTTAATAACATATGATTCTAATTATAACCAATAATAAGTGGGTAAAATAATGAAAAAAACTCACACGGGTTGTATCGGATGGCTCAAAGGTGCACGCAAATCGAGTAAGCTATGATGACATAATCAATCCTATCAAAGATGCCATTTAGGGCTTCATCATGTTGTTCAACATAAGATTTAGTTCACCTACTACAATAGGCTCCAATCTGTGAGACATAGACCTACAGAACCTCTTATAGCCCAAATAATAAGAGTAGGTGTGCTCACCCATCATGTTATGCATACGGTAGTCCTTCAAACCCTAAGCTGGATAATAACCCTTTCATTTACCTCATGTCATGAAAATACCAATATGGCATGCCTTAATCATCTAAGTGTTATATAGGGTCTAGTCTGAGATGAGTTGATTTCTTTCTATAGACCTTATTATCGCTTGGAGCTCCATACAATCCTTTAGGTCTACCACTTAGAACATGTCAAAAAAGGAATGTTGAGGGATAAACCGAACATCCAAAGCCTCTCATTAATGGAGAAACTGCTTACCCATATATATTAGCAAAAAATGGCCCTACCATCAAACACTGCCCATATGAGAGGCCCTTAGTTTCTAACACCTCATGTGACCATGCCTGTGTAGGTCCCCCTCAATTAAGAATTAGCTAAAATAAAAGTGAAATATCAGTATAAGTATGAAACAAAGGAATATTAGATTAATGGTTACAATTAACACAAATTGCCTGTCGTAGGATGGTAATACCTGATCGAGGGTGAGGGTGTTTAGGCGAGCCATCTATAGAGGACTTCATATAAAGTATAACATTTCATCTAATGATGTGGGGGTAACTACCCTACATGTTAGCCATAAGGTTGTTCCTTGCTAGCAAGCCTAGCTCAAGGCCCAAAGCCTATCAACAAACACAATGTTATCCCAAGAACAATAAAAAGAAACAAAAACACAAAAAAGGGTTAAAAAGTACTCAAAATAAGTACCTGCAAAACACCAAAAATGTATAACTTACCTTAGCATCATCAGTCCAAGTATTACTATAAGTAGCCTAGTGTTGTGAACCTCGAGTTAAAGCGGTGAAGAAGCCCAGGTCCTTCAGTACTAGCATTAGGCAAATCTGAGCCACATCATAGGCATTAGAGAATAAGGACCACAACAAATCATATAATAAGAAGCAGCGGGTATTTTGGCCTACCAAAACCTCTGAGCTATCATTAGTAACCAGGGAAGCACCAGCTAGTATGTTGGATCATGCAAAGGTTTGACTCCCTATGACCTGGGGTATGCAGTTGAGGAGCCAAAGGACTTAATCCCTCTAAAGTATTGAGATATGTATGCTAGAGTTAGCAAGGAGAGGGATGTTGACAAAACGAATCCTAGTCAAGTACGTAAAGTCCCCTAACATGATCATCACCTCTCTAATTCGTGGTAGGTGGAGGGTGTGAATAGTTGCATCCACCGCTTAGGTAGCGCATGAGTGATTATTGAATTGATTCTTAGAGTCCGCTCTGGCAATGTCCAAAGAAGAGGCACAAGTTCAGTCCCTTCCAAAAGGGCTGCAACTCAAGGGTGCAATGCTCCAACTTGGCCTATTACCTTGCCTCCCTTTTTATATGATACATCACACTAAGAATGAAAAAGACATAAAGAGAAAGTAGCAAACATGCACAGTCCAAAAGAGAAAAAAGAAAATGAAAAGAAATAATAAAAATAAAAATATATAATAAATAAATAATGATAAAATGAGGAAAGAGGAGCACACATATCAAGGTAAGTAAATAATTAATTCACTAAAGAACAAAATATTTTGTGATATGCAGGTGGTTAGATTACTTAACAAGAGATCTAAAGGCATAAAATAATTGGTCCAAGTGATGAAGGGATTATTCAAAATTTTTCTAAAAATTAAAACTTAGTTTTCCATGAAATTTTATAAAAAACCTTAAAGGCAGCTCAACAATCACATAGAGACATTACAAATACAACAATAATTTATTCATAATCAATGAGCAAATTCTCAGAAAATAAATAAATAATTCATTTGTAATTTATTTATTTATTTTAGGTAAGTGTCCTAGTCCCTCACAGATTATTTTGCAAATTAATTTCACCACATTTTCATGCAGATTACTTAAAAATGATGATGAAAGTACACAAATCAAGGCAATAAATCAAGCCAACAAATAGGAAATGAAAATCCCATTGAAAAATAAAAGACAAATGTCCTAAAGCTATTCTTGAATATTTTCAATACTAACCTAATGTTTACATGCAGAAAGAGATTCCAAGGCAGTGTTTAAGATCTATAGTGTTGGGAAAAGATAACAAAAAATTTGAAAATAATAAAAAGGCGAGGGAAATAGTGCCTGCCACTTCCAAGATCACTCAAGCTAAGTATTGACATAGGTTGTAAGCTGTCATTATGTTTTCACATGGGAGGGAAGCCTATAAGGAACATCTTCATTATCATGCCTATTAAGGGGCTCACCTTCTTGAAGCCCTATTAAGGGGCTCACCTTCTCGAAGCCCTATTAAGGGGCTCACCTTATCGTGTGGCAATGTCCTCATTAAAAAACTCCTTCGAGACATCAAACAACTTATCATTGGTGAAACTAGCCATGGTGCAGTTCCTTGAGAGCATAGGGAAACCTATGAGCTAAGTCTAGAGAGTTTGGGTGAGAGGAATAAGAGAGAGAGAGATAAAGTGATAGCACAAATGGGCTCGAGGTTGCCAAAGAGGCTTTATCTAGGGGAGATGGTTTATAAAACCCATCGTGTTTTGTATAAACCATCCTTCGTATTATAAAGTTCAGCTCTGTCAAGTAGCCTATGCTAATAACCCATTCTCCTTACAGTCTACTAAAAGTTGGCAGACCCATAAGGATTATTAGGGCTTAGAGCTCTTAAACCTATTTACCAAATTACCCAAATAATTTCAAAGGCCCAAACTGTCTATTAAATTATTAAAAAACTCTTGATCCTCTCAAGGCTCGAAAAAGGTAATTCTTCCTAAATTACTAATTAAATTACCAAAACACCTTTAACTCCCTTAAGATCACCAAAAAAATTTCAAAAGGAAAATTCACATCCTCATAGCCATTTACCTTAGAGGATGGATGAACAACATTTGGGTCCAAACCTATTCTTTTGAATAATGTTGAGTTCTCAAACAACCATAAAGGTCATGTAACACAATCTTATCTTGTAAAGCTAAGAAGGTCAATACCTTAAAATGCTATAAGGGTAGACATGATACTAGGATCTACATTAGTGGACACCCTCAAGCATGAACTCTAGTTAGAATGGCTAACGCACTTCTTAAAAGATTTAATAACATTAGTAGCTATAAGAAGATAGCTATAAACATATAAAAGCAAAAATACATAGTACCTATTAGAAAGTTGCCATAAGGTCCTCAATAGCTACTAGGGAAATGCTGAAGAATAGAAAGTGTTTGTTACCTACTAGAAAGTTGCCAAAATAACCTCAATACCTATTAGAGAGTTGCTAAGGAATACAAAATGCTTGGTACCTAATAGAAAGCTTCTAGGACATCTAGTACCTACTATAGAGCTGTTGGAAGCACACAAAACATGTTGGTACTTACTAGAAAGCTATCAGAATAGACTTTAATACTTGCTCAAGGAGTTGCTAAAGAATTATATCATTTGGTATCCTTACTAATGTTTGCATTTCTCACATTGCGTTGTTGAGTTATGTTCAAACTGTCATTTCTTAAATGTCTTTTTTCAAGCCCTATAAAGTAAGGGAAAATTTTGAACATTAGATTTTAGACCTCAGGATGCAAGCCTAATGATGAAAATAATGAAATTATTCCCAAAAATGTAAAAAGAATTGCCAAATGAAAGGAAACAATGCCTTAGAAGGCTTTGGAAAAACCCTAAGACCAAGCCCATGTCTAAGTCCATCATTAAGCTAAAGACTACTAGCCCTGTTTAATGGGTTGTATAGCCCACCTTAGGGTTATATAATAAAGGTTAAACCTTAAACTCTAGAACACTTTAAAACTGGTCCACTTTTTTAAACCAAGTTTGTATAGCCAAGTGCAAAGGTTGTACAACCTATACCTTAGCTGTATAACCCTCATTCAAACCCTAAATTCAAAATATTAATCTCTATCTCGATGTTGGATGTGAACAAGATGCAATTAGAACCATTCTAAGCTCTGATGCACTCTTCTTCTTTTATAAATACTCCACTATTTGAAGATAAAGTAAAGGCTTAAAAAGCCCTTAGGGAAATAATATAAAATTTTATTTATAATTATCACTAGAACAAAAACACTTAAACCCCAACTCATTCTAATCATTCCCAAGGTAGAACAAGGCCTTGTCTTTGAATTCCTTAAGCATTCCTAAGCATTTTGAAGATTAAAAATCAAATATGAGACTCTGATGGCTAGATATCCATTAAAAGGCATCTAGGAGACCCTTCCCCCTCTCATTTATATTCCTCTTTTTTCTTATTTTTATTTTTTAAAACCAAAGAATGGTGAGCTATATAGACTTCATATAGTCTGTACAATCCTCCATCTAGCCCTTACAACCCTTAAAGTGGGTTGTATAACCCTCCTTAGTCTAGAGCAAAACTTGTAAAATTTTCTTCTTATCATTAGAATTCCTTTCTTTCAAAACTCTTTTTAGTGATGTTTAAAGGTTCCATTGGTAGAATAAAAGAAGACCAAAAGGCCAAAGGTCCCTATTCACTTAATAAATGGAATTTTAAATGAGTTTAAAAAGGATTTCATGGTTCATTTTATCTTAACACTTTATGTTCTTTTATTTCAAGTTTAATGTGATTCTCAAGGTTCTGCTTTGACACATTTTACCAAGTGAGCAATTTATTGTTCCTAGGACCCTGAGAGCTCAACCATGGCTATGGTTATTCCAATGTAGATTATTGAGTATTTTATTTAGCCTTGAAATTTCTTCCTTATTGATTAACATTTATAACCTTTTTAATGGTCAATAATGCATGTTCATGTCATGCTTTTTGTGAGCAATAAAGAGAGGGGGTTCATTAACCCCAAGGCCCCTTTCATGATGATTTTACCTTAGGCCATTAAGATCCTCCAAAGTGCTTACGTTTGATATTTATTTTTTCCTCATGTTTCATGTTATGCATTATGTTTGTTATATTCATTATATGATGTTGGGATGTGTGAGATTGAGCATTTAAAAACATATATTAAGTACCCTAATATTGAAGAATTAGTAAGGTGTTGATTAAGGACTTTATTTACTTGTTTTTGCTTTCTTTTACTTATCTTTTGTCATTGTTTGTCATTGTTTACTAACTTGTGTCTTTCTTTTGGGTGTCAATGTTTTGCTTGAGCTATAACGTGAATGATTGTCTCAATAATCATCCTTTGATGATTATGTTATATGAAGAGTAATTATATGCATGTTTACCATATGCCATGTCACATGTCCCCATTCCTATGCATGATATGTGATGGATATATGGATATTGATATGCATGTCACTCCCTTTACCATGATGCATGATCCCTCTCCCTATGGAGTTAATGACTTGACTCGCTTAATTCAATTATGCTTGAGGCATGTTTAGGATCACTAATTGGACTACTTAATAATTTGGTTAAAAATATTAAAAGTGAACCAAGGATGCCTGAAAGTCGAATCCTAATATCTAGGCAATTTAGGGGTGCCCAATCTTTTTCCTAAGAAGTACCCAATTTTTGAACCCGATCTCTAATGGGGTTAAGCCAAAATTCTTATGCCATCTAAATTCAGGGTCATTGCTAATGTAAAGAACCCCTTCCTTTTATGTAACAATCAATTTCATTTACAAATCATGGCATTCATGTCCAAAAATACATATGCATAAAGGTGTATTCATCATACATTCTCAATGCAACACATATTTAATGTACATATATATTAGCAAATATTCAAGACTAGTGACCATAAACTAGTTCCTATCTAGATATATGTACATGACACAAGGAGAGAGAGAGAGAGTTGAAATTCAACCGATGACCTATGGCCCATATGTCTCTATACAAAACTTTATACACTAAAGTATCCAAACCCTATGCTTCAGTGTCTAAAAAACATAATTACAATTTGGTGAGTCATGACTCTATAAAAAAAAATAATAGTTAGATTCCTATGGCACAACCAGCAATCAAATATGATCAGGATACATTAAAAGTATAACAATTGACTATGCAAGTGCAAATGTAATAGATTGATTTTTGTCCTGACCTTGCAAGGCAAACACTACTCTCAATAATTCATGTGATTTAAGTGACATTTGAATTTGCTAGCCGGCATATAACAAGTGAAATCATTTGATCAATAACATGTGCCAATAGGTCATATTGGTCTATCTTTCAAGTGATTTGCAAGTGTTTGACAAGCCGGTCACAACATCCATTTAGTCCCATATGCAAGTGTTCATTTACAATGGTATACCAAGTAATCATTAAGAGCATATAATTCTCACTTGATGTGTATTCACTTGTAAAGTGTAACAATTCAATCATATATACATGTAATAGAACATAATCATATCATAAAATTATCACACATACACATTAGAATCTAATTACAGTTTTTACTCACCTTTGATGTGACCAACCTTTATGGTAGGTTTGGTTCTCTCTCTAAGGCTTCCTCAAAGTGTTGAGATCCTAAAATTTGATACATACATGGTTATATGTATGCCAAAATGATTATGAATACTTGGTATGCAACTATGGCATGATCCATTCAAGTGGACTTAGTGATTATGCATATTTTCCTTATATGGCAACCTAATCTTGCTACACTCTCATAGTAATAACTCTAGATAAACTAATCCAAATGACTTGATTATTTTTTCAAATAAAATATACATATAATGATATAACATATTCAAATTTTAGGTCAATATAAGACATAGAAAATGCGGTGAAATTTTAAATTTTGCCCTGTTTCAATGTCATCTTAGTCTGAGTAGGTCTTACATTCTTGGTATATCTCAAATTATACAAATCTAATTGCAAACTGATCTGCCACAAGTTACAAAACACATAAATAAACATTTTTCATATTTTACTCATTATCTAACTTAGTCCATAAAGTCACCAAAACAATTGACCAATCTCAGGGTGAGTAGGTTTGTAACATGCCGACAATCAGTCATGATGAAGGTGTAATATCTCATCAACCATGTTAAATTTGGCAAACATATTTCACAAGAATGTATATCAAACACAAATATACAACTTTCAAGTTTAGAACATCATTAAATTCTAAATCTATAGTCATCAAATTATTGGAAAATAGAATTACAAGACTGATGAGGTTTCATCGAATTTAGAGTCAACCATAATCAATAAGCTATATTTCTTTCCACACATCTAATAAAGCAAAATTGCTTTATAAGTATTTAGAGGGGATATAAACCTACAAATCTTATGTTTTGCACTTTATCTAAATCAGCACATAAGGTCATCAAAATGTATGGAAACAGAAAGACTGAAGTGATTTCAGTTGGTTGTGAACAAGCCCTAATGAAGGAGCCATATTTCCTCACACACACCAAATGAAGAAAAAAAAATGTTTTACATGCATTTAGATGGAGCATGAAGCTACAACTTTAATATTTTGAAATTTCCCTAATTCCTCTTCTAAGATTATGAATTCGTGGGTGCAACAAGCTTCTCCAATAACAAAACTAACACAATCAGCTTTGTTTCTCTTGAATTCCAACTTTCATACATGAGCTCTACCTCAAATGCTCCATAATTCTTACTAACCATGCCTGATTAACATGTCATGAGGGATTAATTTCATATGAGAAGAAGATGAATTAACTAACCTATTTTCCTAAAACCAAAAAAGCTTAGGATTCATTCCTGGGCAGCTGACTCTTCTCTCTCTTCCTCTTCTTCTTCTTCTTCTGTTTCTTCTTCTTTCTTTCTTTCTTTCTTTCTTTCTTCCTTAGATCTCTCTTTCTTCTACTACCTCTCATGTTTAACCTCTTTTTTCTGATCCTAAAGGATGAAAAATTCCACTTGTAAACCTATTGTAACAAGACAAAATCACGGTGCCTCATTTCCATTGGTTGGAAGTTCACTTTTCCTATTTTAGTCGCTCTTCTTCACTCCTTCATCATCTATATCCACCTCCTAATCCCCATATGTTCCTTACACTTAAATAAGGTATGAAGAACCATCATTTATAATGGTATAATATGCATACAACATAAGATAATTTGCCATGCAACTATATAAACATTACATGTATGTTTAAGTGTCCCAAATGGAATGGTGCAAATATCATCATCTTATTTATCCAATTCACATATCTAAATGATCATTTATCTAATTATTATGTTCATATGGGATTGCAAATCATTTATACAATGAATAGGTTCATATGAGAATACCAATGAATGTGGATAGGGATGTTACATTTCTTCCCTTTTTATGAAGAATTTCGTCCTTAAAATTCAATCCCGGTAAACAAATGTGGATATTGTCATTTAATTTTCTCTTCAGTTTCTCATGTAGCCTCTTCTTATGAGTGGTTTCTCCATAACACCTTAACCAAAGGGATTTCTAAATTTTGTAACTATTTTGTCTTATAACCAATGATTTTCACTGGTTATTTAATGTAACTTACATCATCTGTAATTGTTTTTGTTGGATCCCTAGGTATATGTGTAGGATCAAACTGATACTTTCTGAGCATACTCACATGGAATACATCATGAATGTAAACCATCTCTAGTGGTAGTGCTAGCCTGTAAGCCATCAGACCTATTCTGTCTAAGATCTCATATGGTTTTATGTATCAAAGACTCAGTTTCCCCTTTTTGCCAAATCGAATTATTCCTTTCCATGGTGAAACTCAAAGGAACACTTTGTCTTCCACCTCATATTTCATTTCTCTTATGTGTTAGTCTGCATAGCTCTTTTGTATATCGTGTGCTGCTTTAAGTTTGCTTTTGATTACCTTCACCATATTCATAATGGCTTGCACTAGTTTTGGTCCTTCTGAAACACACACCCCTTCTTCATCCCAATAGATAGGACTTCGACATGTTCTATCATATAGTGCTTCATATGGTACCATATGTATAATGTTATGATAATGATTATTATAAGCAAGTTCAATCATGGCAATATATTGATCCCATCTACCTTTGAACTCTGTCACACAAGCTTGAAGCATGTCTTCAAGTGTTTGAATTGTCCTTTCTAATTATCCATCTATCTGAGAATGAAAAGCAGTACTGAAAACTCAACTTGGTACCCAAAGTCTATTACAAACTAACCCAAAATCTAGATGTCAATCATAGATCTATAAGATATAATGGACACTAAAACACCATGCAATCTAATAATTCAATCGACAAATTTATTAGCTAAGTGCTTAAGTGAACTACCCCATCAAATAGGCAAAAAGTGAGCTGACTTAGTTAGTCTATTAATGATCACCCATATAGCATCATTCTGCTTTAAAGTCTTCGGTAACCCATTTACAAAGTCCATGGTTATCCTTTCCCACTTCCATACTAGAATCGTCAATGGTTTCAATTTTCTAACTAGTGCTTCATGTTTCGTTTTGATGTGTTGACAAGTCAAACATGTTGAAACATAGGCTGCTACATCTTTCTTCATTTTAGGGAACCAAAAATGAGATCGCAAGGTATTATACATTTTCGTCATTCCTAGATGCATTGCATATGAAGCATTATGTGCTTCTTCTATGATTTCTCTTTGTAAGTTATCAACATTAGGCACACAAATACGAGAACCCAATATCAAGGCATCATTTTAAATATTAAAATCACCATGTCTTTTATGTTTTACCATTTCAATCATTCTACATAACTTTGGATCCTTACCCTATGCTTTTTTAATTCGATCATGTAACATTGTTCTCACTTGAAAAGTAACAATCAATACCTAATTATTTTGTATGTTTAGTTCCATATTCATAGCTCGTAATTGAACTAAATAAGATAATGGAGATACCTGTAAATAAGTTATACCACTTTTTAATTTCCTGCTCAAAGCATCAATAACCATATTTGCCTTCCCTGGGTGATACTTGGTGCAATCATAATCTTTTAGCAGTTCTAACCACCACCTTTGTCTCATGTTAATTCTTTTTGGCTTATTAAATACTTCAAGCTCTTATGATTTGTAAATATTTGAAAAGTTTCTTCATACAAGTAATGTCTCGATATTTTCAAAGTAAACATAATGACAACAAGTTTTACATCATGTACTAGGTAAGATAATTCATATGGCTTCAATTATCTAGATGCATATTCAATTACTTTACCATGCTGCATTAAATCACATCCCAAACCATGATGAGAGGCATCATTATAAACTATAGATCCTCCATTATCGATAAGAATGGCTAACACTGGAACATATGTCAATTTTTCTTTTAATTCATCAAAACTCTTCTGACATGCTTTAGACCACTGAAATGCTACATTTTTTTGAAGTAACTTAGTTAAAGAAGTAGCTATAAGTGAAACACCTTAACAAATTGACGATAATACCAACTAGTCCTAAGAAACTTTAGACTTCTGCAACATTCTTTAGGGTTTCCTATTTTACTATTGCTTCAATTTTGTTTGGATCCACCTCTATTCCCTTTTCAAAAATTATATGTCCTAAAAATACCACATGGCCAATCCATAACTCACACTTGCTTAATTTAGCAAATAGTTATTTTTCTATCAAAATTTGCAACACAATCCTTAAATGTTGTTCATGCTCCTCTTTGCTCCTTGAATACACCAGTATGTCATTAATGAACATAATTACAAATTTGTCTAAGTAAAGCTGGAACACTTTGTTCATAAAAGCCATAAACGTAGCTGGTGTATTAGTCAAACCATATGGCATCACCAAAAATTCATAATGTCCATACCTAGTTCGAAAAGCTATCTTTAGTACATCTAGGTTTGAAATTTTGAGCTGATAATATCATGATTTCATATCAATTTTAGAAAACACCCGTGCTCCTTGTAATTAGTCAACCAAATGATCTATCCTTGACAAAGGGTACTTGTTCTTCACAGTAACCCAATTTTATTGCCTGTAATTAATACACAACCTTATTATCCCATCTTTCTTTTTAACAAATAATACTAGAGCACCCCAAGGTGACACACTAGGTCTGATGAATCCTTTTTCAAGTAGTTCCTATAATTGGGTCTCTAATTCTCTTAACTTAGTTGGAGCCATCTTATAAGGTGGAATGGATATCAATGCAATTCCTAGCACTAACTCAATTATAAATATTATCTCCCTATCAAGTGGCAAACCACGTAAGTCAACTGCGAAAATATTTGGAAACTCATTTACCACAAAAATATTCTCCAGTAATTTATTTGTGAACCTTGTGTCTATCACATGTTCCAAATAAGCCTTACAACCACTTTTAATCATGCGAAGAGCCTTGATAGCATAAACTAGATATATAGGTACAATTTGCCTTTCCCTTTGAAACACGACCTGATAGTTCTTTATTTTTAAGTATTTTTAGGGCTAGTTTTATTATTAATTGAGTATAATTTAGGTGAAAAATATCAGATAATGTCTCACTTTTGGCTATTATTTTGAGATTTTATAGGAAATCCTAGAAATTAGAGATGATTGATGAATTATAAAAGTTTTCTGGGTGGAATTATGCAATTTCAAATGCTCAGTGATCAAATAGAAATTGACAATCTAGGAACCAGTTCTGATATTTTCCCAGACAAAATTTCAGTCTCTTTCTAACACAATTTAGGAAGGATCCGTGCAATAGATTTTTGGGGAAGCTTCACTGATTCCTATTAAAAAAAGGAATGATTAATTATTGTTCTTAATTGGTGGAGGATTCCTAATTGGTAGAGGATGATGTTTTTCCTATTTTGAAGGGGAAGAACATATTATAAATAGAGAAAGAAGTTTTTGTTTATGATTGTGTTTTTTTTATGGAGAGTGTTTTTGTTTATTTTATTATTTCTAGAGAGAAGTCTTTTGTTTATTTTTATTTTTTTGGAGAAGAAGCTGTCCATAAGAGGAGAATTATTGGCCAACCATCAAGCCTGAAGAGAATTGAAGAATACAAGGGTTTTATCATTAAAACTTTTCTATTTAATTTTCTTTTTATTTTGATGTTGGCTAGTAATTCTATTATGAACTAAATTAGTTAGGTACATGGGTATGATGAACCTTAAGATGACTTTTGAATTGTGATTTTCTTTAGATAATACAATATTTTCATTATTGTATGGAATTTAATTGTATTTGCTCTTTATTTCCTTGAATTGATATATCCAAAATATTGATTCTTGTCTTACAATTCTTTAAACCTAGATTGAGAAATCAAGTTATTTAATAGATTTAGCACAATTGAAAGAAGTTGTCTGTACCCCTAGAGATAGGCTAACATAAATCCTCTAAATTAGGGTCAAACCTAATAGTAAATTTTAAAGAACTATAATACAATTTTAGTGGTTTTAATTAGGAAGAGATTTCAATTAATCAATCTATAATTAAATGTTAATAATCTTGAGAATGACTTTAACATACTAAAGGGATTTCTAGGATTCCATAAATAATGAATTATATTGTATTGTTGGAAAATTAATTTCTTAATAATTCTTAGGGGGATTCAATACTTGAGTTTCGTTTATTATACTGCTTACCTTTTTCTTTCTAGTTCATATTTTCATTATTCTAGTTTGTCGATAATTAGTTAATTAAATCACTTAAATTTACCAGTTAAATAATAGATAAAGAGTTAATACTAGTACTTTTAGTCTTTGATGGATCGACAATCGATACTCCTACATTGTACTATACTCGATAGATGCACTTGCATATTCGATCTATAGGTGTTTACCTCAGACCATATCACAACCCTTATATGATTTGGAGATTCCATAATAACTTTCTTAGTAAAACAATTCACTATTGCATGATATTTGGACAACCAAACCGTACCCAGTATCACATCAAATTCAAAGAGTGGCAACAATACTAGATCAACATTCAACTCAACGCCATGAATGTGAATCACACAATCACGACATACCTTATCCACAATCATCACATCTCTCAAAGGAGTACTAACACATAGATTAAAACATAATGTGTTAGACTAGGGTAGTTAACTCTAAGTCTTAAACCTCTTTTGATCTTGACAAAAGGGATTGATCAATTTTAATGTTTCAAATTTAGTGTTTTTTTGCAGTCTTTAGTTAGTCTTTGCATTGGAAGTTAGATGAAGTTAAAAAATCTACAAAGTAATTTAGTGCCTCCTAATTTGTGACCACAAACTAGACCAAGACAAGTTGACAAAGTGGACAAACATATTCGTGAGCCACTTCTCTATTGCGACCAATTTAAAGAAAGGAAAGCCAGAGTCATGGACGAATTCACAGTGCAAGTCATGCCTCAGTCGCAACCTCAAATTTTGAAGTAACTCAAGAGGGAATCAAGTCCATAATCACAGCTTGACAAATGTCTCAAGTAACTATTGGAAGATAAAATCACGATGGAAACTTGTTGGTAGCGACCGCAAACCCAAAAGAAGAAAATGAACACTTTTGGCAGACGAATCTGAATCTTCAGTCACGGCCTGTACAAGAATAATCATGACCGCTACTTTTGAGAGCAGTTGAAAGGCAACGACTATATTTTCCTGGTAAACTAATGAGAAGCTACCACATGGAATAATCGTTAGACATAAATGAGGTTTTTCGTATGGAATTTGGATTTCGTGACTACTAATACGTAGTAGCGACCAGGAATCGATACTGTCAAGCATTTAATGTGAAAATTTGTCTAGCACACTTTAAAGATCTTGTACCAGTTTTATTACAACGTCTCTTTGGTGGATAGAGGTTATGAATACCTCACCAAACAGATGTAAATGCAAGAGAATTGATAACTTTATACCTAAACTCTTGCAATTTTGCTACTCAATCTCTTTTATTCTTCAAGTCATTATTGGGTATGAGCATAAACACTAATTGCAATAGGTTGTAGTGTGAGCCTGTCAAAATACTAAGAGAGATTGTTGTGTGAGCCTGTAAAAACACAAATGTAAAGGTTATTATGTGAGCCTCAAAACACAAGAGTATAGGTTGTTATGTGAGCCTTTAAAACACAAGTGTAAAAGTTTGGTGTAAGCTTGAGAACACCTTTGAAAGATAGTGGAACACCTAATTTCTAAGAATTAGGGAGTAGACATAGGGTCGTTTATACTCGAACCACTATAAATCTTGTGTTTCTTTTTATTCATTTTTTTTCTCCCTTTCCTGTTTTAATATTTATACACGAATTCAACCTTTCCCCCCTCCCTCCTTCTTAGTGCCTAGGGCTAACATAATGGTTGATGCTTACTATATAATTATGATTCCATGTTCAATGAAATGAATGTATGTGTGGAGCCAGGATCAATTAATGCATCAATTTCTAAATCATAGGGAAAAAGTTTACCAGTGATTACTTCTGGAGCAACTACAACTTCTTGCCTAGTCATGGTAAATACTTTGGCATGTGTCTGGGGTCTAGAACTTTGACCTTCTGATATGCTCATACCTTAGCCAATTATGGTTGTTCTACCTCAACCTCTACCCCCGACAAATGATATTTCAACTCCACTTACCTTTGAAACTTTAACTGTGGACTCTGATGTAGTTCTGCCTCTACCTCTGCCTCTGCCTCCCTTTGACATTCTAGATCTTTTAGGATAATCTCTAAGCATATGATTAAAAGTCTCATAAAAGTAGCACCCACCAATCAATTTTCTACATTCACCCATATGTTATTTATGCTAATGTACATATGATGGTCATTGTTGCATAACTTGGCCTTAATATCTACCTGCATATGATGAAACTTCTAATCCTCTACCTCTATAGCTAGAATAATCACCCCTAGCACTGGACTGTGAAGGCATATAATCTCCACATTTACCTTTCTTTCTATTAAAATATCCCATAAAGTCAATAGGCTCTCTTTTTACTTGTTGTTATATCCTTTCTTTTTCTAATCTTTCCAACCTTATTGCAATAGCTTTTAGCTTGGTATAACTTTCAAGATCTATAGTTGTGGTCTTACTTTTGATCTCATATCTCAACCCCTCTTTAAACTTTCGACATTCGTCTTTATCAGTGGCCACCATGAAGGATGCATAATGAGATAATTAATTAAATTTTACCTCATACTAGGCTGTAGTCATGCCTCACTACTTTAGGTTTAGAAATTCTTTTCTTTTATCATCTTTGTACACTTATGGCATGTAATTGTTGTTGAATTCATTAAGAAAATCATCCCATGTAAGCATTAGAGGTTGGACATCACTCCCTATAATGGTTTCCCATCAATCATATGCATCCCCCTGTAATAGCGACACTGAATAATCAAACATTTCTTAGTGTGCATTTCATGAAATTCAAAACTCTCTGTGTTCTTTTTAGCCATGTCTCTGCCACTGATGGATTTGTGGTTCCATTAATGTCTACTGCACCCTATTTCTTAATTTATCATGCCTTCTTTCTCTTTGAATTTCATGACCCTACACTATTGGTTCACCAATTCTATGTTGTGGTTGACCATGAGATATGTGTTGCACATTTTGCACATGAGAATGTGTAGGAGATCTAACTCTATCAGCAAGTTGATCTTTTAATGGTTGGCATGATATTTTGATGCAATGTAAATCTGCTGACTCCTCTCTTCTTGGTGAGCCATGGTCGGTACCATGACTACCCTCTGCTAATGCCCTATAGACATATAAGACTATGTCATATGATAATGCATAATAGTGCAAAATTCAAGTCATGTTCATATGTATGTCCCTATGGAACCTATCCCTACTCTGATACCAAAAACTATAACGACCAATTTCATTTACAAATCATGGCATTCATTTCCAAAAATACATATGCATAAAGGTTTATTCCTCATACATACTCAATCTAACACATATTTAATGTACATATATGTTAGCTAATGTTCAAGACCAGTGACCATAAACTAGTTCCTAACTAGATAAATGTATATGACATAAGAAGAGAGAGAGTTAGAATTCAACCGACGACCTATGGTCCATGTGTCTCCATGCAAAACTTTATGCATAAAAGTATCCAAACCATATGTTTCAATATCTGAAAAATATAATTGCAATTTGGTGAGTCATGACTCAATGAATAAAAACAATAATCAGATTCTTACAGCACAACTATCATCACGATACATTACAAGTATAACAAATGTGTAACGACCATTTTCATTTACAAAACTCGTACTATTCATGTCTAAAATACATATGCATAAAGGTTTTATTCATCATACACACATAATCTAATATGTATTTAATGTACATATATGTTAACTAATTTCAAGGCTAGTGTCTATAAACAAGTTCCTATCTAGATGTATGTACATGACACAAGGAGAGAGAGAGTTGGAATTTAGCCGATGACCTGTAGTCCATGTGTCTCAATGCAAAACTCTAAGCATTAAAGTGCTCAATCCCTATTCTTCGGTATCTGAAAAATATAATTGTGATTTGGTGAGTCGCGACTCAATGAATAAAAATAATAATCAAATTCTTATGTCACAGCCAACAATCAAATATTATCAGGATACGTTACAAGTATAAGATTTGACTATACAAGTGCAAGTGCAATAGATTAATTTTTGTCGTGACCATGCAAGGCAAACACTACTCCCAGAAATTCATGTGATTCAAGTGACATTTGATTTTGCTGGCCAGTATATAACAAGTGAATCATTTGATTAATAACATGTGCTAATGGGACCTATTAGTCCATCTTCCATGTGATTAATAACATGTGCCAATGGGACCTATTGGCCCATCTTCCACATGATTTGTAAGTGTTTGACAAGCCAGTCACATCATCCTTTTAGTTTCATGTGCAAGTGCTCATTCACAAATGGTATACCAAGTAATCATTAAGAGCATATGATTCTCACTTGACTTGTATTCAAATGTAAAATGAATCAATTTAGTCACATATACATGTAATAGGACATAATCACATTATAAAATTATCACACATATAAACATTAGAATCTAATTATCATTTTTACTCACTTTTTGATATAACCAACCTTTACAGTAGGTTTGGTTCTCTCTCTAGGGCTTCCTTAAAGTGTTGAGATCCTAACATTTGATACAAACATGGTTAAAAGTATGCCAAAATTATTATGAATGCTTGGTATGCAACTATAGCATGATCCATGCAAGTGGACCTAGTGTTTATGCATGTTTTCTGTCTATGGCAGCCTGAGCTTACTACACTCTCATAGAAATAACTTTAGATATACTTATCCAAATGACTTGATTCTTTTTTTTCAAACAAACTAGACACATAATGATACAATATACTCAAATTTAAAGCTAATATCAGACATACAGAAAATGTAGTGAATTTTTAAAGTTTTCCCTATTGTAATGTCATCTCAGTCTAAGTAGGTCTTACATTCTCGAGTGTATCTCAAATTTTACAAATTCAATTGCAATAATAATCTACCATCAATTACAAAACATATAACGAAACATTTTTTCATGTTTTACACATTGTCTAATTCAGTTTATAAGGTCACTAAAACAAAGGACCAATCTCAGGGTGAGCAGGTTTGTAACATGCTGATAAACAGTCATGATGAAGGCACAATATCTCAACAACCATGTTGTATTTGGCAAAAATATTTCATAGGTATATATATCAGACATAAATATACAACTTTCAAGTTTGGACCATCATCAAATTCTGAATTTATGGCCATCAAATTCTTGGAAAATAGAATTAAAAGAAAGGTGGGGTTTCATCCAGGTACAAGGTCAGTCCCAATCAATGAGCCATATCTCTTTCCACACAATAAATCAATCAAAATTTCTTTACAAGTAATTAAAGAGGATATGAATCTAAAAATTTCATATTTTTGAACTTTGTCAAAATCAGAATATAAGGCCATCAAAATATAAGAAAACATAAAGACTGAGGTCATTTCAGTTGGTTATGAACTAGGCCTAATGAAGGACAACTCCTAACACATATAAAATCAAGCAAAACTATTTCATATGAATTTATATGGGATATAAAGCTACAACTTTCATATTTTGCACTTTCCCTAATTCCTCTTCTAGGGTTATGAAATAGTGGGTGCAAAATCCTATTCTGACAATAAAATCTAACACAATAAGCTCTTGTTCTCTTGAATTTCAACTTCCATTCAAGAGCTCTATCTCAATTACTCCATAATTCTCACTAACCATGCATGATTAACATGTCATGAGGGGTTAATTTCATGTGGCTAAAAGATAAATTAACTTACCTATTATCCTAGAATTAGAAAACCTTAGGATTCTTCCTTAGAACTCTTCTCCATCTTCTTCTTCTTCTTCTTCTTCTTCTTCTTTCCTTTCTTGCTTCCTTAGCTCTCTCTTTCTTCTATTGTACCTTATGTTTAAGCTTTATATTATGACCCTAAAAGGTCAAAACTTCCACTTGTAAACCTATTGTAACAAGATAAAATCATGGTGTTACATTTCTATTGGTTGAAAGTTCACTTCCTCTTTTAGTCCCTCTTCTTAACTCCTTAGGCACCTCCATCCATCTCTAATTCCTAAATGCTCCTTATACTTTAAAATAAGTTCTATAACACCATTATTTATGATGCTATAACATGCACACAATATAAAATAATTTGCCATGCAACTATACAAAAACTACATATATGTTCAAGTGTCCCAAATACAATGGTGCATGTGTCATCGTCGTGCTTATCCAATTCACGTATCTACATGATCATTTATCCAGTGTATATGTTCATATGGTATTTCATATCATTTATGCTTTAAATATGTTCATGTGATAATGCCAATGAATGTGGATAGGGATGTTACATTTCTTCCCCTCTTATAAAGAATTTCATCCTTGAAATTCAATATCTGTAAACAAATGTGGATATTATCGATTCATGTTCTCTTTGGTTTCCCATATAGCTTCTTCTTATGAATGGTTTCTCTATAACACCTTAACTAAAGGAATTTCTCAATTTTGTAACTATTTTATCTTATAACCAATGATTTTCACTGGTTCTTTAATGCAACTTACATCATCTGTAATTATTATTGTTGGATCCCTAAGTATATGTGTAGGACTAAACCAATACTTTCTTAGCATACTCACATGGAATACACCATGAATCTGAGCCATCTCAAGTGGTAGTGCTAGCTTATAAGCCAATGGACGAATTCTTTTGTGCTTCTTCTAGAATTTCTCTTTGTAAGTTATCAACGTTAGGCACACAAATATGAGAACCCAACATCTAGGCATCATTTCAAATATCAAAATCTCCATGTCTACCATGTTTTACCATTTCAATCATTCTATGTAACTTTAGATCTTTGCCCTGTGCTTCTTTAATTCAATATGTAACATTGGTCTCACTTGAAAAGTAGCAATTAATTCCCCATTCTTTTGTATGTTTAGTTCTGAATTCATAGCTTATAATTGAACTAAATAAGACAATGGAAATACATGTAAATGAGCTACACTGCTTCTTGATTTCCTACTCAAAGCATCAGCAGCCACATTTTCCTTCCTTGGGTGATACTCAATGGTACAATCATAATCCTTTAGTTGTTCACCACCACTTCTGTCTCATGTTTAATTCTTTTTGGCTCATCAATTACTTTGAGCTCTTATGATTTGTAAATATGTGGAAAGTTTCTCCATATAAGAAGTGTCTCCATATTTTCAAAGTAAACATAACGGCAGCAAGTTCTAGGTCATGTACTGGATAAGATAATTCATAAGGTTTTCAGTTGCTTAGATGCATATGCAATTACCTTGCCATGTTGCATTAAAACACATCCCAACCCTTGATGAGAGGCATCACTATATACTACAAATCCTCCATTACCAATAGGAATGACTAACACTGGAGCTGATGTCAATCTATCTTTTAATTCATCAAAACTCTCCTGACATGCTTTAGACCACTGAAATGATACATTTCTTCGAAGTAACTTAGTCAAATGAGCAGCTATAAGTGAAAACCCCTCAATAGATTAACAATAATACCCAGCTAGTCCTAAGAAACTTTAGACTTCTGCAACATTCTTTGGGGTTTTCCATTTTACTATTGCTTTAATTTTGTTTGGATTCACCTCTATGCCCTTTCCAGAAACTATATGTCCTAAAAATACCACATGGTTAATCCAGAACTCACACTTGCTTAATTTAGCAAATAGCTATTTTTCTCTCAAATTTTGTAACACAATCCTTAAGTGTTGTTCATGCTCTAAATCATCCCATGTAAGCACTGGAGACTGGGCATCACTCCCTGGAATGGATTCTCATTAATCATATGTATGCCCCTATAATAGCAACACTGCATAATTAAACTTTTATTTTGGTGTGCATTTCGTCAAGTTCAAAACTCTTTGTGTTCTTTTTAGCCATGTCTCTGCCACTAATGGATATGTGGTACCACTGAAGTCAACTGCACCCTGTTTTCATAATTTATCATACCTTCTCTCTCTTTGAATTTATAAACCCTGCACTATTAGTTCACCAATTCTATGTTGTGGTTGACCATGAGATATGTGTTATGCATGAAAATGTGTAGGAGATCTAACTTTGTCAACAAGTTGATCTCTTAATGGTTGTCATGATGCTTCTATGAAATGCAAATCGGTTGACTCTTCTCTCCTTGGTGAGCCATAGGTACTACCATGACTACCCTCTGCTAATGCCCAATAGGCATATAAGACTATGTCATATGATAATGCATAATACTGCAAAAGTCATGTCATGTTCATATGTATGTCCCTATGGAACCTATCCCTACTCTAATACTAAAAACTATAACGACCAATTTCATTTACAAATCATGGCATTCATGTCCAAAAACACATATATCTTAAATTATACAAATCCAATTGTAAAACTGATCAACCAAGAGTTATAAAACACATAAAGGAACATTTTTCAATTCTTACTTATTATCAAATTCAGTCTATAAAGTAACCAAAACAAATGACCAATCCCTAGGTCAACAGGCTTGTAACATATTGACAATCAGTCATGATGAAGGTGCAATTTCTCATCAACCATGTTAAATTTGGTAAACATATTTCACAGAAGTGTATATCAGACATAAATATACAAATTTTAAGAGTGGAACATCACCAAATTCTAAATCTATGGCCATCAAATTATTGGAAAATATAATATAAGACTATTGAGGTTTCAGAGGGTTTAGGGTAAGTTACAATCAATAAGGCATATTTCTTTCTACACAGCAAATCAAGCAAAACTACTTTACAAGTATTTATAAGGGATATAACCCTACAAATTTCATGTTTTACACTTTGTCTAAATCAGCACATAAGGTCAACAAAATGTATGAAAATAGAAAGACTAAGTTAATTTCAGTTGGTTGTGAACCAGCATTAATAAAGGAGCCATATTTCCTCACACACACCAAATGAAGCAAAATGTTTCACATGCATATAAATGGGACATAAAGTTACAACTTTCATATTTTGCACCTTTCTTAATTCCTCTTCTATGGTTATGAATTCATGGGTGAAACAAGCTGCTATAAAAATAAAACTAACACAATCAACTTTGTTTCTCTTGAATTTCAACTTCCATACATGAGCTTTATCTCAAATACTCCATAATTCTTACTGACCATGCCTGATAAACATGCCATGAGGGATTAATTTCATGTAGAAAGAAGATAAATTAACTTGCTTATTTTCCTAGAACCAGAAAATCGTAGGATTCCTTTCTAGGTAGCTCACACTTCTCCTTCTTCTTCTTCTTCTTCTTCTTCTTCTTCTTCTTCTTCTTCTTCTTCTTCTTCTTCTTTCTTTCTTTCTTTCTGTCTTTCTTTCTTTCTTCCTTAGCTCTCTCTGTCTTTTGTTGTCCCTCATGTTTAACCTCTCTATTTTTATCCTAAAGGATGAAAAATTCCACTTTTAAACTTATTGTAACTAGACAAAATCATGGTGTCTCATTTCCATTGGTTGGAAGTTCACTTTTCCTCTTTTAGTCCCTCTTCTTCACTCTTTCATCATCTCCATCCATCTCCTAAAAGCTTTAAAACACCATTGTTTATGATACTATAACATGCACACAACATAAGGTAATTTTTCATGCAATTATACAAACATTACATGTATGTTCAAGTGTCCCAAATGCAATGGAACAAGTGTCATCGTCATGCTTATCCAATTCACATATCTAAATGAACAGTTATCCAATGCTTATGTTTATATGAGATTGCAAATTATTTATGTAATGAATAGGTTCATGTGAGAATGTCAATGAAAATGAATAGGGATGTTACATCTTGACCCTCGTTGGTCGATAACAAGATGGAGTCCCAATCAAGATTCCACCAATTCGAGTGAAAGCCGAGGCACTTACAGTTATTATTATAATTTTTTAATGTTAACAAATTTTAAAAATTCAATTGTTTTATTTAAATTGAAATAATATAATTATATTCAATTTCTTTGAGTTTAATGATTTCTTATTGCTTTTACTTAAATCTCTTTTAGTTCAAACAAATTTATGTATAAAATTTTGTTAAGTACTTTACAAATTTTTGTTATATCTTTGCATAGCATAATTATATTTATAAAATTTTGAAATCATATCAACAATTTATTTTATAATACAATTTATGTTAATGGAAAATTATTTTCATGATTTAATACGTGATAAAATAAAAAAATTTTGTGACAATATATATGTTTTTGTTTTATGAAAGCACATTTTTGTTATTAATATTTCATCATACATATATTAATTAAGTGTAATTTTAATATTCAATCTTAAAAAAGAATAACTTTTTTGTCTACATACAAGAAGTTACTTTTTAATACATAGTAAAACAATAATAATTACTTACAAAAATTTAGAAGAAAAAGCAATAACATAAGTAAAAATTGTTAGAAAATGCACACAATTAATTTTTCAAACCAAAAGTGTGATTATTATACTTCAAAGATATTCTTGAAGGTTAAATAAGATTTATTCATATATTTTGTATGTCTTATTTGTTAATATAATTAAAAGATAAGGTGAGGATAATTTAGTAATTTAAATAAATAAATAAAAATAAAGTATATTTACAGTATGTACCATATGTAGAGTAACAATAATTATATCCGTTTTCTAATAAAATCTTAATTTTCTAAAAATATTATTCATGCATTTGTTTGTTTTAATTCTATTAATAACCATGAAAATTCATTTACTTACAAAATTTGACAATTTAATAAGACAACAACACAAATTGATGAAAGTTCTCTTACTAAAAAAGAAAGAAAACAATTAATCAAGATTCCAACATAATATTTGTGAAAAGCATGGTGTTGATAAATATCTCACATTTGATGTAGTGATATATATATATATATATATATATATATATATATATATATATATATATATATATATATATATATATATATATATATATATATAATGATTTTTTTATTTTATATAT
>CATIWR010400730.1:0-16863 GCA_949677035.1 Omphalea diandra
TCAACTTCTTTATTCCTTCTTGAGGAAATGATTCAATTCTGCAAAGACAACACTTATTTGAAACATTAGTGATGATCAATCTACTTTGTCAAGATCAAAAGAGATTTTAAACATAGGATTAAGTATCCTAGTCCAACACATTCCATTCCATTGGCTGACCTTTCCTCAGCAACTCGAAAATGGGTTCACAGATAAGGGTCAATCTTACTATGAACCGGCTGATATACTGTAAATGACCTAACAAACCTCATACCTCCTTTTTTGTCTTAGGTGTAAGCATTTCCTATATAGCCTTTACCTTATTCAAATCCACTTTGTTTCCCTGCTTGTTGACAACATATCCCAATAACTTATCGGAGGTGGCCCCAAATACGCACTGCTTAGGATTTAGCCTCAAATTGTACTTATCAACCCTCTTTAGGAACTTTTTCAAAACTTCAAATGTCTTTTCCTGGTCTCTGACTTCACCATCATATCATCTACATACACCTCCACCACTTTGTGGATCAAGTCATATTGCATGGCAATTGCCATTTGCTGGTGGTTTGCTCCTACATTGTTTAACCCAAAAAGCACACCGTATCGCAATACGTCCCCCACTTTGTGATAAAAGCTACCTTTACCTTATCTTTGATAGCCATGAGAATTTAGTTATACCTATATAATCGATCCATGAAGGAATACACGACATAAGTTATGGGACTATCAACTGGTACATCTATATGTGGTAAAGGAAAATCATCCTTTCAGCATGATATGTTCAGATCTCTATAGTCGACACACATTCTCACCATTCCATTCTTCTTTGGTTCTAGCCCTATGTTGGCTAACCACTTTGGGTAATCCACCACTTCTAAAAATTTGTCATTCAACGGCTTTACCATTTCTTCTTTAATTAACTAGACCCATTTAGGTCTTATCCTTTGTAGTTTCTATTTCACTAGCCTCATGTGTAGTTCGGTCAAGTTTTATGTTTTATAATTCTCTTATCAAACCTTGGCATGGCCTCATACGTCTAAGCAAAAACCCTCTAGTATTTCTTCAGTAATTATTCAAATTTCCTTCACTCCTCTAGTGTGGCATCACTAGCAATGAGTAAGATCTTTGGATTTTCCTATGTGCCAAGGTTAAATGCAATAGTATACAAAGAATTAATGTTAAATATGTTCATGAAATTATGCATGCTATGCACACTACCATCAAGAAACACTTCATACAACTAAGCAAACTCATCATTCATTGCCTTAAACTTAGAAAGAAATACATCATCAAGAAACTAGAAATCAGAACATCAATAGTATCAAGAAAGTCCCTTTTATTTTGTTTGTTAACTAGAGCTTCTTCTGTTTGAGCCTTGTCCTCTTCCTCATCCTTTACTTTATCAATCAGAACCTCAAGATCAACATTCTACACAAGATTTATCTCTTTCCCATTATTTGTTATGGCAACAACCTTGATAACCCCTTTGAAACTTAGTTTCATCTAATCATCCTCTAGCTTAATCTTTAGAAATTTTGCCCATAGTGTTGCCCCCTATACCATGGTAGGTTCAATTTTAGATAGAATTCTTCATTTCCTCACTGCCTACTACCTCAATGGAGTTCATAATTATGCTCTCAATGTCTTTTAACTTTATCCCTACATAGGCAGCTTTAGTGAACTTGCAAGGCCCAGTATGCTACCATTTAAACTCCATAAATGATGTATCCCACTTTAGTAAGTTGGACCCTTTCCTTATACAATCTTCCCTAGTGACCCAAAATTTCTACTCTAGTACATATTTCCCCCCTCCATTCATCAATGGCCTTTTTATCCTTCCATGGCCATGTAGATTGAGGACTATATAAGATTGCATGTTGATCTATCCCTTGATCATCCATTGTCTCTATAACCTATTTCCTCTTCTTTCTCCTTTGCTTATCGTCTTCCCCTTCTAATGAGTCTTAACAATTATGATACCAAATTTGCCAACATCTAGCCAAAAAAAGGCTTTTAAAAGTTACTTCATGTCATTACCTGATGACTTCTCACTCTCAATGGTCTCTTAAGATATTTTTTCAAGAACTTCACCTTAATGATATTATCATCATAGGCCCTAATGATACTATCAAAAGCCTTTAAGTCCTTCTCATACCCCCTAAACTTATGTACTAACTTTATCAAACAAATGTTAATCCCATATCCATTATCCACCATCACACATTCCTTTCACTTAAGCTCAGATGAATAAAGCCCAATTGTGATCCCTCCCCTCTAGTGGCAAATCCTCATCTAAAAAGGTGATTTGGCCCTTATGAGTCACTATTACAACAACATCTTTTGAAGTAGCTTCACTAGAAGTGACCAAGCTAGATAAGGCATCTACCATAGCCTTTTTATGCTATTAAGAGATGATAAGTAGTTCCTATACACTGATATGAGGCGGTACTTTCTTTAATTGCTTCACAATGGGATTATCTTCCACTTTCTCATTCACCATAAGTTCATTTGTCCCTTTTTCAACCCTTGGTTCCTCAGAAGCTTCCCTATTAAGATAGAATTTCCCACTATAGGTGACATGGTTCATTTGCTCAGCTTCCTTCTCTTCATCACTCTTCTGCCATAATTGAATCATTTTCCTCATTTGCATCTCTTCTGTCTCATCATCTGAGCTTTCCCATGGATGATAGTGCAAACTATTAAAGCCTCATTTGCAACCTCCTTTATAGTGGCCATAACAACTTCTTCAGGAATTCTAAAATCTATCATAAATGTCCCTTGTCTTAGGGGAGGAACATTATGATAGTTTAGGAGAGGGTTTCCTCAAATACTAAGCCTGCCAGAGTTAGGTGGAACAATCATTTTATTGATGACAAGATCTTGAATCCCATGCCTCATTTTATAACAATCATCAGAGTTGTGACCTGCTTCTTAATGAAAAGCATAGTAAGCATTAGTGTCATATCCCCTTGGCAGTGGATTAGGAAGTGGTCTTGATACTAAAGGCTTTAGCATTTCTTTCTTCTGTAACCTCTCAAATGCCTTAGACAGAGGCATTCCTAAATCAGTAAACTGTCTTGGTGCCCTTACTGCATTAACATCAACCGTCTTGTTCCCTTCTTTTTGGGATTAGGATGGGGAACTTCTCCTTCCCTTGTATTACCTTCTTGATTCAGACTCTAACTCTTTAGCCTACAGGCCTACTTCTCAAATATCTTTAAAATTTCTTACCAATATTCCCCTAATTTTGTCACTGATCCCAAGTAAAGACCCTTTCATAATCATTCTGACCTATTTGCTCTCAATAAGCCTTGTGATTGCTTTTCAAGCCATCTTTTTTCATCTCTTAATGTAATCATTGAAGTTCTCACCAGTCTTTTTCTTCAAGGACTCTAAGTCTTGCAGTGTGACCTATAAATTTGAATTATAAGCATAGTATTTTTCAAAGGCCTCTGTCAACTCTTTTTAGTTCTTCCTAATTGTCTTTGATTGGCTAAAGTATCATGTTTTTGTAGAGCCTTTTAATGACAACTCAAAAAGCTCTACATTGTATTAGTCAGTACCTCAAATTTTTTTATGACTAACACATATGAACGAATATGGTTCTTATTGTTTTGGATCTCTGTGAACTTGGGCAGCTTAGGCATGCGAAAATTAGCTGGTACTTTCTTGTGTTTGTGAGCATGCAGTTCTTCAATGTCTGTTGCCTTCTCTAAACTCTAAGCACCAAGAGCTTTTTATATTTTCTCCAAATGTCTAGCAAAGTCATTGAATCGAGTATTTTTTTTCCCACTACCTACAACCTTATCTGAGATAACTCTCGCACTACTTATATCCTTAACCATTTTATTCTTGTTGTATTCCTTCATCCTAAATAAATCATCATCGATCACTACTGGTTGGGGGGGGGAGGGAAGGGGCCTTCCATGGGTGCTTTCTCCTTGTTAGCTCTATTGGTAGTTGCATCTCCTTTGTTCATAATTTTCTTAACCCGCTTGTTTACTTCATCAGTAATCCTTTCCTCCATTTTGTGGTTAAAGTTAGCCATTAACCTCTCCTAAACTTCAGGTGGTATGTTCAGTTCCATGGCTAGACTAGCTTTTTTACTCAGACACGACGTCTTACTTTTCCTAGCAAGTTGATTGCCTCTTCTCTTCTACGAGGGTTTGGATGAAGCTATAATGACTACATGAAAAGGGTTGTCAATATGATGCATAAGCAAGTAATCGATGCATGTATGATGATATACACATATCATTTTGCATAAGATCCTTTCAACCTTATTCCCTCCCCCCTCCCATCCATACATACGAGGTCTAATGGCTCTTTCTTAGGAGGAGTCTCATTCCTACCAATAAAGGGTATAGAACGTATGTGGTCACCTCAAACCAATGAGAGTTAAAATCTTGAAAGAGCATGTATAAAAGAACCTAACCCAAAATAGGAATGTCTTTACATTCATTAAGGAAGTACATATATAGAATATGAATAAGTCCCTTATATAAAGGGGTGGGACATTTACATAAGGATCTCATACAAGTTAGGGAAAGGGAGAATACATAAATATTTACATATGAGGGATAGTTACATTAGGGGAAGGTGGGATAACAATAGGTACTTACATTGGGGATATCAAACCATGTTCTTCAGGGGTTCTAATTCTTCTTTGAAGAACATATAAATAAGTAGGGTACCCTATTCCAAGGTATTATTGGCTCCTAAGTGTGCCAAGTGGTTGATGGGTTGTTGACGCTGATGGCTTCCATAAGCTTAAGGAATTTTTATCATGATACTTCATTTGATATACTTGAAGGTACTAGGCTCATGAGTGATGAATCCTCCTCCTACTCTCTTGAGCCCAAATAAATCTTAAGTCTCAAGTTTGGAGAACCATCACTTTGTCTAAGGGCATTTAGTGTTCTTAGTGAAGTGTAAATACTATATAAATGTAATGGACTATATCGATAACAAGTTTAAAACATTAAAAGTGAATTAGATATTAAATGTGAAGTCAATTTTGAGTCTCCAGTGGAGTCACCATTATAAGCACCTTGATTTTTGCGACTACACTTAAATGAGTGGAATCTTGCTTGTGACTCCCACCTTTTATCAATTATCAGGGGATTAAAAGGATGATGGGATCATATGTTGGCAATAATCCCTAGTCAAGGAATGTGACTTAGGTAAATAGGGGACCCTTGAGGCTTCATGTTAGATAGAAGCCCTTTTTTTAATGTAGTGGCTAACAGGGGACCAAGGTGGGACAACAAATTGGTATCATCCCTAAATGCAATATGGACTTAGCACTAAACTTTGGTCAGGACAAGTATCTAAGGAAGGTGAAATATGAACCTATTCCAAGTTGAATAGATGACTCATTTCATCTTCACCCCATCAGTGATCTTGTTTGGAAATAGAGTACGACTTAGGGAAGGGGTTAGGCACCCCCAAACCGCCCGAATATTAGGATTAGATCTCGAGCATCTCCAGTTCACTTTTAGTATTTTAACAAAATTATTGATTAGTTCAATTATTGCCCCTCAACATACATCTAAGCGCAATCCATTTAGACAAACCAAGGGGAAGGGCGTCATGCACTCATGGAATGGGATAAACACACATCCTCCATTCACACATACCATCCATAAGTGGGGATGCGGATCATGCATCATGGTATAAGGTCTCATCATACACCATCATGCATTAACATGCATAATCATCCATAATTAGGAGGGGGATCATGCATCATTGGATAAGGTAAGCATGCGTAAACAACCATCCACACACACTACATTCAAGAGAGGAAATGGTTGAGACTAAGTTCATGGTCTAATCCCATGCATTCACACTTACACCCAAGAAAAAGAAGTAAGTTAGTAATAAATTAACATGAAGACAAATAAACAAAAGAGAAATCAAAGCTAATAAAGAAGGGAGAGTGAAGCCCATGGTGATCATCATACCTTATTTCCATAGTCAAGGTGCCTAGAAAGTATCTATATCCATAATATTCACATTTTATTATCACAAACCAAACAATACAGATTATGGCATATGTGAATAAGTGCATGAATGACGAATAATATAGAGGATATAAACACATATAAGGTTAAGCATTCAGAGGATATTAGGTGGCCTAAGGCAAAGATTCACTCAAGTGAGGTCCTAGGGTTATTGAACCCTCACTCACTTTGCTCATAAGAACTGAAACATCGAAGGTAGAACCTAGCATTGGGAGTAGCTAGAATGCCCATATGAATCCAAGAAACCAAAGAGCTAGAAAGCACTATTCTCATGACTATTCATGAATTATAACACAAAAGAGGAATATCAAGGTTAAGGGAAACTTGAGTTCCTCTCTTGATTATTACCCCCAGGCGTCAAAAACAGAACCAAAAAATAAGATTTAGAAATCAAAGAAACTAAAAAACACATAGCCTCCAATTAAGGTATCAAAAGGCTAAAAAACACTATTCACATGATAATTATGTACTATACATAAAAGGGACTACCAAGATCAAAAGGAACTTAAGTTCCTTCCTTGGTTATCACCTCAAGTTGTCAAAATAGAAACAAAAAAGACTAAACTTAATGTTCAAAGGGACAAAGAGAACACAAAAGCATTTTAAGTGAAAGAAAGCAATGAAAACCATTTCAAAAACTAACTAACCAAAACTCCATTTTGAAGTGAATAGGTATCCTAGGCCATAAGGCCTCATCCTATTTAACATCCTGAAAGATACCCCCAAAAGCAAGAAATCCGATGAGAAAAAGAAGAAAGTTGTCTGTTGGATTGTAGAAAACCTAGGTTGTATAGCCAAGATGAGGCTATACAACCTAGGATTTGTACAACTTAGGATGCGAGTTGCAAAGCCTACTAACAAGGTTGTACAACCCTCTTTTTTTGGGTTGCAAAAAACAAAGAAGAAGGAGAAAGGGAAAAGAAAAAGAAAGGGAATGAGACTCTCTAAGATGTTCCAATAGTATCTTTACCCTTAGAAGCTCATGATTAACCTAATATCCCCTAATATTGCTTAGGGAATGCACAAACAAAAAGGGAAAAATGTTAGTTCTACCTTGGAGAAAGTGGGATAGGGTTAGGATTTTAGGTTTCTGTGTTTATAGGTATTTGAAAGCTAATTTTTACAAAGCAGCCTTAAGGTTTCCAAACCTCCTCTTCTTTTTCGAATAAGGGGGTATTTATAGGTGTTAGGTGAGTGTACAATGCTTAAAATGGTTGTTCTATGGATGCATTCAATCATAGAGAATAGGAGTGTTATATTGGAATTGAGGTTTACATGTGGGATGTATAACTAAGGATAGGTTGTACATCTATGTGTTAGGGTTGCACGACCTTAGGTTTTATAAAGAGGACTAGTTCTAGATGTTTCTCTAGACTAGGGTTTAAACAAGTTTGTACAACCTTGAAGGAGGTTGTGTATCCTTATAGTTAGGGCAGTATAGCCCTATTTTGTGGGTTGTACAACCTACCAAACTTGGTTGATAGCCCTAGGCTTAGCTTGGGTTTGATCTTTGGTCTTGTTGTTTGGGCTTTTTCAAGGAATTCTAAGATCTTTCATCCTTTACATTGTGTAATTGCCTTTGCATTTTAAGGATTTGGTTTAATAATTTTCATCATTAGGCTTTATATCTAGAGGTCCAAAATCTGATGCTCATAAATGACCAATGTTTTTATCCAATGGTCATTAAAAAAATGGATAAGGCCAATGTATAAGTCAAAGAAGGAGCCTTAAGACAATAGTATAAGTTAAAGGAGGAGCCTTGAGTCAACTTCTCTCTAATAGCTAGTCCTAATGGGTGTTTCATTTGAGCCAATGACAAATAAAGATGCATTTTATTTGACAACCACACATTTGCATGAAATCAATGATGGATGATGCCTTAGCAACTTGTATTGATAGTCTATAATTATAATGTGAAGTGGCATTTGTTTTTCTAATGGCTAGTTCTTTGTTTATGGTATAAAAAGACTCGCTCTTAATAGAAATACATAGAGAACTATTGAATTAAATAAGCATTCTATTATGAAAGCTTTTCTCAATCAAAAGGTAAATAAAAAGTGATCTAGCAATCAAGAGAAATTTATTATTCAAAGCTTGCAAGAGTTAACTTCAAATAGAGTTTGAAGAATAAGCTTTTCAAAAATTCTCTTCACATTTTCAACCTCATCAAGCATACCTTGTGAGAAATACTTAAAGTATCTTTATTACTTCAGTGAAAAGTTTTCCTCTTTCTTAAAGTGTTTTATTTAGTTTAAGGAAACCTTAGGTTGGGAAACCTTAAAAACCAAATATTGTGAAAGGTTTAAAGTAGTACTTGGAAACTACTTTGGGTTAAGGTTAAGTAGTGTTGGTGATATATTCGTAAAAGGTTGATAAAGCCTAATAATTTGTCTCTTGTAAAGGCTTAGTAAGTACTCAAAACTTAATTGAGTAAAGGTTATTCATAACACCTTAAGATATCAATATCGTGAAGGCTCTAGTGGAAATACTAAAGGAGAGGACATAAGCAAGTGGCGAAGAACCTTTATAAATCTTGTGTCCTGATTTTTCATATATTTTTATGCTTAGTTTCAATTTTTATTATTTGTCATTGCCCTATTCAAACGCTCACTCTAGGGCACCAAGGGATAATAATTGGTATTAAAGTAGGTCTCTTGATCAAAACTTAAGTGCACAGAGCAAAGATCATGGTAAATCATGAAGAATCATAATCCATCCACAAGCCTCCATTCTTCAAAGGAGATAACTATGGCTACTATAAGAATCATATAGAGATCTTCCTTAATAATGAAACGATTGACCTATGGGACATTGTTGAGGAAGGAAAAGAAGTTCCAACAAAGCTAGTTAGAGATGTTCCTATATTTAAGCTAAAAAGTGAATGGACTGTTGAAGAAAAGAAGGCAAACTTAAAGAATAAAATAGCAATGCATGTGCTTTTCTGTACGATCCATAAATCTCAGTATGCTAAGTTGTGAATGTATACATCTGCCAAAGAGATATAAGACATTGCAAGCTCAAAATGAAGGAAACAATGAAGTAAGGCAGAAAAAAGATACAAATGCACATATACATATATGAAACATTTGTATACCAGTCTAGTGAAACTATTTCTGAGATGTACAATAGATTCATAAACATTATAGGGACTCTCAAGATCTTGAAAAAGTCATATATTAATTAGGACATGGTAGTAAAAATTCTGAGAATACTTCCTAAAGATAAGTGGGAAGCTAAGAAGACAACTATAAAGGAAGCCAACAAATTGGAAGTCCTATCACTTAATGAACTTTATGTGAAATTTATTGGCTCATGAGATCATCCTTGAAAAGCCTACTAAAAACATAAGGATGAGAAAGAAAGACTTGGATCTGAAAGCCAAAGTGGTATATTATAAATCTTAATCCACCTCTTATTTACTACATCTTCCTCTTATAGTGATGATGAAGATAGTAGTAAAGATGAACATCTTGCCTTTATCACCAATCAAGCAAAGAAATTCCTCTCAAACAAAAAAGGTGGACAAGCAAAGAGTGTAAAATGAGAGGCACTAAAAGTCAACACCTATTATAGATGCAATATGAAAGGGCATATAAAATCAAATTGTCCAAAGATCAAGAAAAGTAAGTTCCTTGCCAGAAAACACACCTCTAAAAAAGAAAAAAAAAGTGTATAAAGCCACTTAGGATGACACTAGTGATTCTAAACCTGATAAAGCTTAAACAAGAAAGGAACTTGCTAACCTTTATCTTATGGCAACCGAGAAGTAATCAAATGAATCCTCAAGTGAATAAATATTCAGTAGTGATAGTGATAGTGATGGTGATAAAGAGGTAAATCCTTTTTACTCTAATTGTAAAGATAAGTTATACTCTATAATCACCAAGCTTACTATGAGCATTGAGACTCTCAAGTCCAATACCTCTTCTCCTCAAAAAGTTTATAAATCCTTAAAAGAAAGTGCTAAGAGTCAAGAAACTCTAACTAAAGAGGTAGAGTCTCTTACAACTGAGAACCTTAAATTAAAGAAAAATCTTAGCAAGTTCACTAAAGGAAAGGAGAATTTAGGCTTTATCCTTAAGGCTCAAATGAGTCCATCCATAAAATATGGATTAGGCTATAATGCCATTAATTCAATAACTCCCTCCTCTTCTCAAATAGTCTTTGTCAAGGCCAAAGAGATTAATGTTTCTAACTATGTTATGAATTAAAAAATTTCTAAGAAGGGAAATAATACTAATAATGGATCAAGGGGGAAGTCTCAACATAATCACTCACTGTTGAGAAGTACTCCCCATAAAGCAAATTATGCCTATATCTATCACTCTTATAAGCCTAAAAGGCAAAGTATGCAGAAACATAAAAATTGGCTTAATTGTGGATATAGACACAAATAAAACAATAGAGTTTCTCACATGAGAAATGCTCCTAGATACATTGCTCAAAGAAGCTACAAGTCTAAGAGACATTATATGCATACACCACCTAGAAGTAGGATACCAACTCACTTTGATGGTGATTGTTTCTTATATATATGGCCACATTACCAATCTATAAGGCATGATGAGCAGGTGGCAAGATCTAACCCTTAGGACCCAAGAAGATTTGGGTACCTAAGACATGATCCTCCTTATTTTGCAGATGTGTTTGAAATCTCGATTGTAGAGCAAGAGTGGTATCTTGATAGTAGATGTTCAAAGCATAAGATAGGGAATATGAAGTTCTTCACTTGATTGGAAAAGAATAAAGGTCTTGGAAATGTTTCCTTTGGAGACAATGGCAAAGCTAAAATTGTTGGCATAGGTAAAGTGGGCAAGGATGATGACTCACCTATTCTTTATAAAGTACTACTTATTAATGGACTCAAACACAATTTTCCAAGTATAAGTCAGTTGTGTGACAAAGGACTTACGATTATATTTGAGCCTTAAGCATGCTATGTATGAAGGATGAGTGACAACAAAATTTTATTCATTGATAGAAGAGTTCATAATATTTATGTGATTGATTTAAACTTTCTTGTTAACCATAATGCAAAGTATTTAGTCTCTATAGTGGATGAAGGTAAAACCTAGCATAAAAGGCTAGGACATGCTAGCATGGAACTCCTTAATAGGCTAAAGAGAATAAACTTATTTGAAGGTCTACCTAAAATCAAGTTCATAAAGGAAGGAGTTTAAGAATTATGTTAAATAGGGAAACAAATTAAATCCTCATTCAAAGCCAAAAATAGGGTAAGTTTTTCTAGACCATTGCAATTGCTTTGCATAAATCTATTTAGCCCCATTAGGGTAGCTAGTTTATGAGTCATGCATTATGCATTTGTCATAATAAATGATTGCTCTATATATATACTTGAGTATTTTTCCTCTCTCATAAAGATTTTCATTTTCATGCATTTAAGACCTTTGTCAAAAGAATTCAAAACTAAAAAGATTTGAAAATCCTTTCCATTAAAAGTGACTATAAAGGAGAGTTTGAAAATGCTAACATCCATAGCTTTGTTATGAGTATGGTATCTCACATAACTTATTAACTCTTAAAACACTATAACAAAATGGTGTTGTGGGAAGGAAGGATATAACTCTTCAATAGCTAGAACCATATTGAATGAGTATAATCTTCCTAAGTACTTTTGGGTTGAAACTGTAAACACTTCTTGTTATATCTTAATGAGTCTTAAAGAGATCCTTATTAAAGAAAACTCCCTATGAGTTATGGAATAATAGAAAGCCCAAGTTGCATATTTTAGAATTTTTTCTTGCATGTGCTTTATTCTAAACACTAAAGACGACCTTGGTATATTTGACTCCAAATCTAATGAAGGAATTTTCCTTGGATACTCTACCACTTATAAAGGGTATAGAATCCTTAACAAAAGAACACTTATTATAGAGGAGTATATGCACATTGTATTTGATGAATCTGACCCCACTTCTTCATGAAAAGAATAAGATGTTGATGATCTTATATGACCTATAAGTGAGCTATACATTGGAGAAGAAGGGAAAAATATGGATAAGCTATAAGACATGAGGAATGAAACAAATGAAGATCCATCTTTTCTTACTCCTTGTGAAGAGCAAATTCAGCTAGAAAGGGATTAGATTTTCAAGACATATCACCCAAGAGATCTTATCATTGGTAATCCATCAAGTCAGGTAACAACTAGATCATCTTTTAGAAATACATGTACTAATCTTGCTTTTGTATCCTTTATTAAGCTTAAAACCATAAATGAGGCCATTAGAGATGAATGCTAGATTCTTACTATGCAAGAAGAACTCAATCAAGTTGAAAGAAATAAAATGTGAACCTTATATCCTAGACCTCATAACCATTTTATTATTAGAACCAAATGGGTCTATAGAAATAAGATTGATGATCATGGAGATATTATTAGGAACAATGCCCGGTTAGTATCCAAAGGCCAAAACCAAGAAGAATGGATTGATTTTTATGAGACTTTTACACTTGTAGCTTGACTTGAAGCCATTAGAATTCTATTTGCATTTATAGGTCGTATAAATGGTTTATATAACTCTTTTTGCTAAGAAAAAGAATGGGGACATATTGTTAGTCAAATATACGTAAATAATATCAAATTTGGCGCTACTAATGTTTGTTTATATGAAGATGTTTCTAAAGTAATGAAGAGTGAGTTTGAAATAAGCATGATGGGAGAACTCAAATTCTTCCTTAAGCTACAAATCAAATAAGGAAAAGAAGGAATCTTCATCAACTAAGCTAAATATACAAAGGAACTAATCAAAATATTTGCCATGGTCAATAACAATCCTTGTAAAACTCTTATCAGCACCAACAACAAGCTAAGCATGTATGAACATGGTAAGAATATGGACCAAAAGCTATACAGAGATATGATTGGTAATCTACTCTATCTCACATCTTCTAGACCTAATATTATGTTTAATGTTTGCTTATGTGTTAAATATCAATCTATTCCTAAAATGTCTCATTTGCATGCTATGAAACACATACTTAAGTATCTTGTTGGTTCCCCTAACTTAGGACTTTAGTATCCTAAGAGTTCTTTATTTGAGTTAAATGAATTTTTTTATGTTGATTTTCCTAGGTGTAACTTAGATAGAAAAAGCACTACATGTCAACATGGTAAGAATATGGACCAAAAGCTATAAGATATAATTTTTCATGTCCATGCTTCTAGCCATATTTGACATAGATCTATTAGGAAATATGAGATTCTTTACCCATTCAGGCAAGACTTCTTTCACTCACTTATCGAATGTGTAATAAGCTTTAGGGTATTTTTTAGTTCCTATACTCTATTCCAATTCAAGGCGATGACAATATTGACTCAACTCCTGTCGAAATTTATTTGTGTCCTTCGTCTTTCCTTCCACATTCATGATAATATTAAACACATTATCAAAAAATTCTTTTCATTGTGAATTATATTCAAATTATGTCGAATCAATTTCATACTCTAATGCAACAAATCCCAAAAGATGTTTCTTTTCCTCCATCTACTAGTCCTACTTTCTACATCCTTTATCTCATTAATATCTAGTACAGTGACTTTCTTAAGACCTAACTAATCAATCTTGTTCACTATCTCCACTCTTAATTTGACAGGTGGTGAACCTTTGGTTACTATTTTATTCTTAGCGAACAATATTTTGTTCCTTCAAAATGGATGATCTTCTAGTAAAAAATTTCTATGGTTGTCAAGCCACGCCTACTTTCTACTCTCTGTAAGAGTAAATAATTATCTAAGCAATAGGGACAAGTTAACCTTTTATTAGTACTCCACCTTGACAACATATGATATGCAAGAAAATCACTTATTGTCCACATAAGAGTAGCCCTTATATAAAAATTGTGTTTCTTTAAAATATCGTATGTTTGCACACCTTATGCCATAACTATTTGAGTTTTGTACTAAGTAGCTATAAAAACACATTTAGCCTATCCTTAGGTTTCTTGGCCCAAGTACTAACAATAATAAGAACATATAGGGATCCTTCATACACAACCATGGTGGCAAATTATATGGTGTGACAATTATGGGCCATAAAGAATATTGTTATCCCAATTGATCAAACAATTGAAACTCATTTGTACAAAGACCTAATCGAACATTCCTAGTTTCCATTACAAAATCTAGATGTGTCTAATTGAAATGCTTCCAAGTAAGAGAATCTGAGCAATGACACGTGACACCCTCTTCAACCTTATGCTCAATAAGCCAATGCATTTCTATAGCTATTGCCTTCAATCCATACAATCTTTGCAATCGTGGGTTAGAGGAAAATAATACATCTTCTTAAGGAATGAGAGTTTTGCATTATTTACCACCTTCGCTATAAGGCCTTTTTTACGGAGCATGACCATAAAACTTGTAACTGGTTAATTTACTATCTTCAACCTAATATATCATGCAACCATTGTTACGATAATGAATCTTTTCAACCAGTAGCCCTATACCCTGTACTAATTTCTTAATGTTATAGAGTTATCGAGTATCAAACTATTATTTAATGTAATCTCTTTCATTATTCTAACCATGTCATCAAAATTTCATTTTGACATATGGTGTTCTGATTTCATGTGCATCAATTGGGAAATAAGTGATAACTACAAATGTCTTATATAACTCAAATACAAGTCTGCATTTGTAATACCAAGCATGTCGTAAAACTTATGAGCCTCAGGATTCGGTGATTCCTTTACCTTATTGGGATCAAAATAAGGACATGTTGTATATAATACCAATGTTTGGTATGGATTTAATGATTCGACCCTTTTGTTGCATCAACTTTATCGTGTAAAGAAAGTAGTAATACATAAGTGATTATAAGATACATGGAATGTTGTGGAAAAAGCCATCTTACACATAATTCCTTTAATACATGACCACTCAACCCTATCATAGACCTTACTCATATTTAATTTTAACACACCTTTTTTTAAAAAACTTTTGATACATAACCATTCAACCCTATCATAGGCCTTACTCATATTTAATTTTAACACACCTTTTTTTTTAACTTTTAATCCAATGTTTCACAAAAAGAAAAATCTCAAAAATAACTACTAATGCATTATTAGTGATCAACCTGCCAAGAACAAAGGCGTATTGAGACTCGTGAATAACTATAGATGACACATTTAAGTCTATTTACAAAGACTTTAGAGATTAGCTTATATAACATGTTACACACACTAATAGGTCTAAAATCCTTCATTGAATTTAGAGATTGGATTTTTGGGATTAAAGTAACAAAAGTGTAATTTAACCTAGGGGAATGTGACCAGAATTAAGGAAATTGAGCACCAAGGAAATGACTTCAATACCTACAATATCCCAATACTATTGGAAAAAAGAACAAGCATAACATTAGAGCAAGAGACTTACAAAGATACATCTATTTTAAGGTAGAGAGGATTTCCTCATGTGTGAAGGAAGCGAACAAAATATCAATTTGCTCTATATAAAGGATCATATCAATAACACTTATGGTGTGATCCATGTCCATCGATAGAGAGGATGAGAACATATCAGTATAATAATTAAGAACAATATTCTTTATAATTGACTCTCCCTCACACCATGCCCCATTCTTATCAAAAAGACCTCTAATAAAATTCCTTCTTCTCTTAGCAGTTGCTTTTTGATGAAAAAATTTAGTATTCTTGTCACCCTCCTCCAACCACACAGCCCATCACCTTGCCTCCATATAACCTCCTCTTTCTTTAATAAGCCCTCAGAACACCTCCATTTTTTTTTTTAACCAAATCGTCATTGTGTCTCTACTTTTCTGGCTCAGACAATAAATGGATATAATGTTGCACCCCATGTAAGGTTACATATAAAATCAAGAACAAAACCATTTATATATAAATGTAGCTTCATCGTATCCACTTCTAAAAATATATAGTTTTGACACTTGTTATTGTTACATGGACATCTAATCCTATTCCCATCATTCAATTCTAGGTGTTTGCATGCAAATTCAATAAACTATTTCATCCCACTTATAAATTTTGTGTTTAACGGCCTATCTTAAAGCTGCCTATAAATCCATCTATTACCGGGTCTTATTTTTCTTCCTATATTCATTATGAAAAACTAAACATTTAAATTAAATTTGTTTTATAGTTTATTATAATTCCTTATAACTCCATTTATACATTAATAGTAGGAACCTACTCATTCAAAATGTGACGTTTGATTACCAAGAACAAATCTAGTCTATTCAAAAATATGCATAAATTTTGATAGCATCTGCCTACAGTTCTCCAAATGCACGATATGAAATAAGTACTCATTCATACGACTTACACCAACTTAGTGTCATCGCATGAATCAACACTTATTTCATTATGCATCTTGAAAACAATAATGGATACTACTGACTTTCTATATATTAATAAAAACATGTGCATCTACCTAGTTCACATATAGACGTCGCTTTTCTAAATTGCCCAACTTGGACAATTCATAGTTATCTCACCATATATAGTTACACAAACAACGAATGAGATTCTAAGACTTATGTAACAAATAAGTGTATATTTATGAATATACACCAACCTAGTGTCATGCTTAATCATCCTTATGTTTTTCTTTAATCTTTGACAATTTCTTTTTAGATTTCATATATCATAATTCCTTAAAATGCTATTGATATTTTAACACACTTTCCTCTATATCTTGGACTATATATATATAGATATACTTACACACTTACATATGAATGTATATATATATATATACATACAATTGAATGTACATATATATATATACATACATAACACTTACATATCAATGTGTATATATATATATATATATATATATATATATATATATATATAT
>CATIWR010400734.1:0-16873 GCA_949677035.1 Omphalea diandra
AGAATTTTTCAATATGATTTTTCATTTCAAAGTTTTGCAAAAAAAAAAAAAAAAATGGAACTATTTAGTTAGATTGTTATGTTTAATTCACAATTATAATTTTTTTATATTTTAAAAAATGATATATAAATTTGTAAATAATATAATGTTGAGAAAAATAAAATATTAAATTAAATTTCACCCTTAAACCGAACATAGTTTTCATTTATTTTAAAATGAGAATCCATATTTATTATATAATATATCAAACATAAGAATTTATTTTATTTATAAATAAAATGAATTTCATATTAAATTTGGACAAACATAATGTAAAAGTATATACGATATTCAAAAAAGTATAGTATTGACTAATTTATATAGCATTTTTTAAAATAGACAAAAATTATAATTGTGAATTAAACATCTCAATCTAACTAAATAGTTCCTTTTTTTTTTTTTTTTTGCAAAACTTTGAAATGAAAAATCATATTGAAAAATTCTTTTAACAATTAATAAAGAGATTTTTATACAAAATTTGTTTACACACTTCAATAGATAAATGATAACTCAAATAACTACTCTTACCTGTCAAAAGAAATTATGATAACACCCATTTGTAATCACAATACTAAATATACCCTATATTTTCTTAACATTAGATTATCCAAAATCATAAAGACTTGCATATGAGTGAGCTAGTAGAGATTAAAGGATAATATATAAATGAGCGTAAATAAATAATCTTATTTGAGGATACAATTTTAATGAGAGAGGAAGTTAATGAAAATTAATTTTTTTTTATATCTTTTATCCTCCTAATCTCATTTTTCTTTAACCATCAATTTGAGGCATAGACAATGAAATGGTGGACTTTAAAAATAAAATATTTTATAAGACAAATGCAACATTGAAAGATTTTGATAATTAGTAAATGTTTTGTGATAATATTTTATATCTTGGATATAATTATCAATTTATTTTTTAAATTAATTTTTCTTTATTTTTTAAATTAATTTTTCTTTCACATTTTAAAACTCGTAGACAGAGTTGATTTCATTGATTTCTTTAGCTTTATATTATTTTTCAAAACTCTCAAACAAAGTAAAGATAATATTTCATTACTTCACCTTTATTAACCTTTTTTTCACCCCCTTAAAAGCTCTCGTGCAAAGCCCAAGTAAACAAACAGTTGACAAACACCAAAAAAAAATGAAGAAAACCAAAAACAAGCAATTGACAAGAATATCCTGGCACTGCTTTTTCATTGTTTTGTTTATCTCTTACGTTTTTCTTTGATATTCATATGACTACGTACCCTATCTTTCTAACCTGCTCGACCCCAAACGATCTAAGAATAGCATCAGATGCATCCTGGATTAGTTACAAAGTTTTTTTTCCCCCTTTCTCTCTCTAAATGTTAACTTGTCGAATCATCCATGTGGATTATTGTGAACTAAAAAAAATGGCAAAATTAATCTTTGGCATCGTATACCCAAAATAAAAAATAAACAAATCTGAAACACCCAAAAGTAGCTACACCCTGATTCTGACATTCAGTATACAAATCAATAGCAGCAACCTATGTTACATGTATCACTCCTATCTTCCTTTTATCACTTCTAACAAACATCTAACTTAATCAAATTATTGGCATTAAATGTTTTACAACATGATATAACAAATATATCAAGAGGACATAATTGAGGTTACAGCTGCAATATGGAACCTAGAACTATAAACATGACAGTACTTAACCATGATTGGCAAGTTGATGGCTTCAAAGACCCCAATACTGGATCATAATAGCTTATCATGAAAATGCAACACCATCAGGTAGGCCATCAAGTCAATCTTCAAAATATTTTCCGAAGGGATAATCTATAGCTATCACTCGCGTGGCCGGGCCAACCAAAGAGAACTAAGGGCACGAAGCCTAGAGAAATAATCATTTATTGCCAAGAGGGCACGAGCTGACTGCCGGGTTGTCAGTATGCGGTGCATTTGTTCAAGTGTTTGTTGCCTCAGATTATCTGCCTGGTAATTGCCAAAAGAAAACAATAATATGCAATGCAACAGCCAATCCAATTGAATAAAATGGCAAGAAGAGGGGAAGATGACTGATTATCGAGATGATAGCAAAATATGCATAGCCAGTATTATGAATTTAAATATTGGCAGTTGTGTTATGCAACAGTTTTTAAGCTTACCATCAAAATGAAGCCCGTTATTTAACAGAAATTTTATGTCAGGTAACATTTAAATTATAATGTGATGGCCATTAAGGCCGCTACATTAATGCAGGCTGCAGGAATCCTGCATTTTATGCAGAAATCACATGTTTTTGTCCTCTTTTACCATTAATTTCTCCTCTTACCTAGCCTTTTCATTTCTCCTTCTTATCTTTACTGGGCTTTGCACAACATATAGGTTTCGGAAGCAATTTTAAGTGAATTATACTTTCTACTTTGATGCAAACTGCCATCCTAATTCTACTTGGGTGTCATTTAGACTAAGCCAGATCACGCCCAACTCCTCCAACATCTTTCTCTTTACTTACAAAATTAATTTTTACAGCTGCAATATCAATAAATCTTGCTTATTTAAGTTGATAGTTAATCTTGGACAAAAACTATAATTGTTACGTCTATCTGTAGAGTTTTAATCCTTGTAATTCTTAGTTTTAGTGAATTATGTCAAATATTTTTTAACGATTTGCCAGTACCTTTATGTTACAGCTGCGACAATTCCATTACTGTTGGATGCAGCCACAGCCATGATTTAAAATTATGGTACAACTACAGCACAAATACACATAATAGAGCAACACAAGACAATTCCATGTTTCCAAAACTGAACTACCATTTTTGTGTTCTAGAATTGAGAAAAATAATAAAACAATGGATTACATTGGAAAAGTGTCACTAAGGTTTGAGGTGTTTGCTAACTCAAGCTTTAAGTTGAGGTTAAACCCTCATACCTAAACCCTAAAATAGATCTCTCCATCCAAATCTTAAGAATGACATTAACAAAAAAGATACAACAGTTCACAGTTTTTATATCAGAAGAAAGCTTCAAAATGAAGGTAGATGTTTTATCTTTTTTTTTTTTTTTTTTTTTTTAACAGGGCTAAATAACTCCTAAGAGTGTCCCATGAACAAGGCCTTCAAACATAAGTTGCAATACTTGGGTTAACAGAATTGTATAAACTAACATTATGATACTCCAGAAAACTCCCCCATGTTTTCAGATCAACATTCTTCAATTTCAGAATATCATGTAGGTAGGAATCTGAATTTTAGCTCATAGTTCAAACTTCAAATTTCCTGAATATAGAATTTATAAAAGAGGGAAATATACATCAACAAAATCTAGTGTGGCAACAAAATCTAGTGTGCTTGAAATTTCACCTTCTTGACAGAACTCATTCCAGAACAAGTTTCCATACATTCACAAATCTAAACCCCATTCCTGAGCAGTGTCATAAAACTAGTGTATGATCTAATTCAAATCCCTCATTTAAATACCAATTGGCCAAATGCAACCTAATTTTAAATGATCCATTATTTGTATTCTTCATACACGTCGTCGCCCATTGGAAAGTTAGAAGTTTGCAGCTTTCAACGTCTTGTCAACTAGAGCTAGCAATTTTTGACATGACCCGATTGAATTATACAACACATGTAATTAAATGAGTTCAAGTTCAACATAAACAAGTTCGAGTCATCAACGGGTCAACCCATTTATGACAAAAAAAAATATGATTAAATGGGTTAACCCACCTAACCTATAATACACAATTAAACAAAACTATATACTCCGGTTAATGGGTTAACATATAATATAAGACACAAATATACACATTTAAAGACGATTTAAATAAATATGTTTACATATAAAAAAATATATTAGAATCCAACCTCATATTTGCTTAAATTTTCAATATTTACTCTATCTTTACAATATATAAATATTTTTAGTTAAAAATTAAATATGTTTTAATTTTTTTATATGTTTTTATGTTACACGTGCATTTTCATGTCATGACACGGGTTGTATTGTGTAATTTACTTCATAAATATGTTCATATTAAAGTTGAAAATTTTGACAATTAATTAAATTGATTGTGTTCGGGTAGGGCATTTTTGTGTTATAAATATGTCTCAACATGATACAATTAGGCACGATATGAATTATCAGCCCTATTATCAACTCAATGACAGGCATTAGTTGCAAAAGCAGAATGAAAATAGGTCTACAAAACCTAGTGAGAAACTATGGATCTAACCTTCTAATCTATGATGCACCCAAAAGCAAACCATAATGCATTTCCAAAATGTTTGAAACTCTTTGCTGCAATTTCCTCAACATTAACAAAACCACGTTTGTTTTGCCAAAAAGAAAAGAAAGAGCACAAAGAACAGTCAATGCACAAAGAGGAACTTCAGCTTCTTCATATCGCGAGCTCAGGTAGATCGAGACCAACGAGGCTGTCATTCAGTCTAGGGTTGTCATTGGCTGTAAGATAGGATGCTTTGCTTTTGTACCAAATGAGACTGTTTTGTTCTCTGTTTATTGTGTTGAGTTGTTCTGTTGGTTTCTTAGATAAATATACATAACCTCAATTAAGGAGCTGCTTCGTTTGTTTCTGTCCTTCGCCAATTTCCAAGGATGAGGCTGCTGTCACGTGCCCATGTCTTATGGTTAATGTCATAGTTCTTTTACTTTCTTGTTATGCTTTTTTTTTTTTTTTTTGTTGAATTTGCTGAATTTCAGTTCATGGGTAATGTGCAATTTCAATTCACTTAAATCTTTTCTTTTTTTTTTTTCTGAATTCAAATTTGTTGGTACTAGTTAGTAGGGTAACTGGATGTTAATCTATTTATTTATTTATTTTTGGTTGGTTGAATTTCCTTTTAATTTTTGTTTTTTGTTTTTTGTTTTGAGCAATTTCTGGTTGAATTTCGATTGTTCTTAGTTATCCTTAATAGCATATTTTTGTATGATTTGATAATTAATGTAATAACACCCTCAAAAATTTTTTAAGAAATTTATAATTATAAATATAGCTCCATATTGTTTATACTTGCATGTTTCCAATACCTAAATTTTTGTCACATGCTATTTCTCCATAGCTGTTTCCACGTATCCATTTCTATGCTACTATACAGCTTAACCATCTGAAGTTTTCATGCCCAACAGGGGAGCTTTGCATTATCCCAAACACCAGAGCTTATCAAATCCTTAAAAAGAATATCAATGTTATGCTCCACAGGATGCCTAAATCCTAGAGTCCCACTTCACCACTAATTCACACATGAATATATTAGAAATAGAGAAAACCACAATCAATAGCTTGTTGTACATAAAACACAACTAAAAGAAAAAAAAATGGAAAATAAGAAACAAACAACTAAAACAAACCTCAGATCACCCATCTCGGAAAAGATACTATCTGGGCACTGTATATTGTAATATTAAAGCATTCAAACCATGAAAGGAGAAAAAGAAAGACATATGTTCAAAAAATGAAATCAGAGGATGCTTACAAATTGAGCTGGAAAAAGAAATGGTGACTTAAATCTTTTTCAAGATTTTTTCCATCCCTCTTATGATAGAAGTGCATAGTTTTCATTTCTACTAATTTTGTTGTTTAGACTTTTTTTCATGAAAACAAATTCTAAACTAATTTATTTGGTTCCGCATCTATTCTTCATGGGGCTTGCAGAAGAAGTACAAATAAGTTATTACATGGTATCCTCAAGTATTCTCAATCTAATTTTCGAAAACTACATAGGATATCGCTTTGAATGTGCCTCCTAGTAAAAACAAATTGTCCAGGTTGACTGGGACAAGTTAAACTCTGGTTCAAATTGCATGTATTATAACATACAGATACTAGTCCATTGAAAAATACTGCAATAATTAATTGGCACACTCTACTCTATTTACCCCAATAATGAGATTCACTACACATGAAAACACCTACTTCAAACTCTCAAGGCCATGCATGTGTAGCTTGATAACATGGGTACTCACATGTAGTAGCAATATCCTTTAAATTAAAACATATTCCAATTCACATAAACCTTCCGTAGGTACACTGGATAGCCAAATGATTGTGTGCCTGAAAGTGCTAGAGGTTAAAGAGGTTTTCCAAATATTCGATGTAGATGTACCAGAAAATAAATAATTCTGAAATGGGTTTAAGGTAGTCCAGACTAAGTTTACGAACACACAAGGACAAATGTAACAAGTTTGCTTAGATGACGAATACAATAAAAGGAGAAATATAGACTATGATAAAAATAAAAGCCAAAAATAAGAGATTGAGTATTGATCAACCATTCAGCTAATCCTAATGAAATCAGATAGTCTTTGGAATTTCAAGGATTATTGGAACCATAGTTGTCAAAGGCACACCTTAGGCAGTGCACAAAGCGAACGAGCCAGCACCTCTGAAGACCAAAGGCGGGTTCTGTTACTCAGTCGCATGTCTTGGTGCCTTAGGCAAGCCAAGCGCCTGCTGCCAGAGCTAGGCAGGCCTCTTTAACTTCCACCGCGGTCTACATCTTTCATCTAAAAAAATCACGACCAATGGAATGGCAGCGGCCCAATCTGTCAAAATCTGGGTTGATACACCAGAAAGTCACCAGAATCCAGCCAAATCACCATGCTTGGAATCACTGGACTCTGATGTGTCCATTTCTGGCAGTCACGCACCTGAAATTTATTTGTTCCACCTTGTTTTGGTTCGTTTCTCCTCCCTTTACTATTTCTGGGTTCTTTCTTTTTTTTTTTTTTTTTTCTGGGAATTCTTGACTGTTCATTGATTTTCTTGTCAGAATAATTTCTTGGTTCAGGCTTTTTTTTTTTTTTTTTAATATGGAAACTTATTCGGCATATTGATTTTTTTTTAAACGGTTGTTTTGTTTATTGTGTGACTGGTTGAAAAAAATTTTGCTGAATATTTCTATGGTTCTATTTTTAGGAATTGCTGAAATTGAAATACTAATTCAAGGAGAATATATCATGGAGTTATTTGGGTCAAGTCAATTAACACAAATTATGTACTTTGTTTATTCCTTTTATTGTGGTGTATAATCTATCATCAAGATAATTTCCTTTTTTGTATTTCTTACCTTTTATTAAGCTTCGTAAGTTTTCTATTTAGCATGATTGGCATTATTACTGAAAAAATCTGATCTTAGGACAAAGATTAGAAGATATTCATTTTCATAAGCAATTATAAAGAGTAAAATAATAATTATGAAAGAAACTGATACTTAGAGATTTTGCCAACATCAATTTTTTACTCACAAACTCATGCTAAAAAATTTATAATCACTTGGATAAAAGAATCACTTCTAATTTTTGTCCTAAAATCATATTTTTTTAATAGCAATGCAAAACATACTTAGTATAAGTTTGTAATGAATTTTTTAATATCAATCAAGGGAAAAATGGCTATTTTAAGAATTCTACGACAAATCTATTTACTTGTAAGTCATCAATTTTAAAACTGATTTCTTTCAATTAAAAGAAAAATTAACAATGCTATAAAAATTTGAAGTTCATATGATCTCTAATAAAGTAGAGATCAATGTGATTTTCTCAATTCAAAAACATCATCACAAGGGTTACAAATGTAGTCTTATTTGCGTACACTAATAATTCATTTAATATATAATGTTAATATGCACAGATAAAAAAAATTAAGTCTTAATTTAAAATTTCTTTAAATTTTAATTACTTTCGTGTCTCATGTTACTCAAGCTTGTCCTTAGGCTCCAAGACCCCCTTGGCAGCTTAGCGCACCTAGTGCCTTTAACAACTATGATTGGAAAAGAAAAACATGAAATGGCTTAAAGAAAGATACCTGACGAAGGAATCCCTCCAGAGTTCCTAGCTTTCCCATGGCCATGGCCATCTGACCCATATAGTTTGCCACATTCCCAGAAGAACCAGGGCTGCCATTGGCCAACGTCTCAGCCAAAGACTGCTGCAGTGCTTCCATTCCTTGTGACAAAGCGTCTTCAGCCTGTTGTGATGATTGTTGCAAGTTGTAGATACTCATCAACTGCTGGTCAGTAAGAGGCTCCAATTGATTCACAAGAAGCTACAACAATTTCCCAAATACTAATTCAGTCCACATAACAAAACATAAATTGCATCCTTTTAGTCCAAAAGTATCACTTATCAACATACTGAAAAAAGGACAAAACCAATATTCCAATAGAAACTGGAAAAACAGGAAAGGCAAGCAGCTCATCAACCAACGCTACAAAATGTGTCCTTGCTAGTAAATTTCAAGTTAAACCCAAATAATAATGATACAAAAGCTGCTAACGTTGAGTAGAAGAATATAACTTGACTACATGAGATTCTAGCTCCACTATTATATTACTTTTTTCCAGTACAAGAAGAGGACAACCAAAACAGCTGCTAGCATAAAGGAACTACTAAGAAAAACTCACCTTCAGGAGCTCAGATGAGCGGAAGCCACCAATCCACATGAAACACCGTTCTGCTGGTGTCTTCCACATTCCTGACAAGATGTGGAAAACATCAGCTTTTGCTGCAACACCCTTCAACTTAAAAATGTCATTGAAGTGTGCTATGACACTGTCAACAATAGTGCGTAGTTCAGTATCTCCAGCATGTGAACTGACTGCAGCTCTCAGCTCATTTATCTGCCTATTGTGTTCCTCTAGCCATCGTGCATATTCAACATCAAATGCCAAAGCACCTATAGAAAATCACAATAACAAAATAATCTCTCCATAATTAGAAATTTATATCATATAACCACCTGGCAGGCTGGCACTGCTAACCATCCAGTAATAAAGTCTAAACATATAGTAACAAAAACAAATCTGATCATAATTGAGAGAAATTAGAAATAGAACTCAAACAATATCCATATCAGTTTATTGCCAAAAATCGATAGCATTTCCAGAATTGTGGATAGCATTCAACTGATCACACATAACACATGAATTGACTTAAATTCACCAGATCCATCATTAGAATTAATAATTTCACATCTGCATGCACCCAAAAAAAATTTTAAAAAAAATAGCGGATTAAAAAGAGATTATGTACCGTTTCCACTTATTGAATGGGATTGATCTCCTGAGCTTGAAATAAAAATGCCCTAATACAAGAAAATTATTTAAAATGTATAAAAAAGATAGACAAGTTGATCAAATGGAAGATGGGGAAAACAGTAAAAGATTTATTATCTCTGTCATAAAAGTAATAACAACCAAACCTGTTGACGTGCTCTTTGGAGCTCTTGCTCAAGTTGAGTTAGCTTCAGCCTACTGCTCTCCAATTGCTGTACATAAGCCTGTAAAGGGGGAAGAAAGAAAAGGCGTCCATTGACAAATACATTAGACTGGATTGTCTAAGTCAAACATATATGCATATCTCCTTCAGAATTAGGATTTGTGGAATTAGCATGAAAACAATGCAAGAGGGATGCAATTAATAGGACCTACTTTTTTCCTTAATCGGCTTTTTCTGGCAGCTTCACGATTTTGAGCAAGTCTTCGTAATGTCTGCAGCACAATAAATTAAAAATGAAAAGGAATAAATATGCAATAAAATGGAATGAAGAAAATTAATCATATTGAATGGTGGTTGTATGAACAACTCAGAGGAAATCATTTGACCTTTTGATCCCCTGCCTTTTCCTTTGATTTGTCACTAGAATCAGATGCCATAATTGCAGTTGATTGCCCTCTTTCAAACTGCACATGGAAATGAATAAAGAATCACTGACCAGCAGGCTGCCTTCTATCAAGGAAGAAGATACCCTTTAAGTGAGAGGACAGCGTCAATTTCTATTAGGAAAGCAGAAGTTGCTTTTCAACTTAGACAGATAGAGAGAGTGAAAGAGAAGCATGTAAGAATCACATGCATAAAGCAATGCATATTTTCCACAAAAAGCATATGCTGAATGATGAACAAAGAGACTTTACCTTTTGAGTTTTGTCATCTGTGTCATCTGTTGAGGTATCAGTTCTTGGACTGCCATCTGCCGCACTGGTCTCTCCCCAGTTCTCGCGATGGCTACCGAGCATAGGAACTGCATTTGATTGTGTTTCTTTCTGTAGTGATAATTGGGCACCCCCAACAGCAGCAGACAGATTTACATCTGATGACAAAAGTGACTACAAGCAAGGATTTAAGAAAAAAAGAATTTCTTAATTAATTTATTACTAAAAAACTACAGAATTGTGGAAGAAGGATGAAGATTTACCTTATTCAAAGTACTAAATTGGATGTCAGCACCTATAGCCTGGTTGCTTGGTTTTAATTGGTTAAATATAGGATCTGAAAGCCAAGAAATAATGAGATTGAAAAGAATGGATCAGAATCCCATAAGCAGTACAGAATGTTATCCCAAAAAAAAAAAAAAAAACCAAACTTGCTTAGTTCAGAAGAGAAAATAACATAATTCCATAACATGATCAAATCAAAGCATAGTTATTATTAAAGATGTTAAGGGGTCCTAGAGCCCATGTGCAAAGCGCGCACCTTATCAAAGTGAGGCACCAACAAAAAAAAGAACCAAAACAGCACAATTTAAGCACAAAATTAATAATATATTAAGTTATACAATCATAACTAAAGCCCAAAAAAAATTTCAGCTTTATAACAGCACTATATAAGAAAAATTTGCCTCCCCAACAAAAAAGGAAAACAGCAGTGTAGAAGTAGAGGAAAAGGAAAGGACAAGCAGATAAAAATTAAAAAATTAAAAAAATTAAAAAAAAAAAATGAAAGAAAAGTAAAAAAGAGAGACACGAATAGATGATCAAGAGGAAGATAACCGGAAAAACCTCGATAGTTGAGAAGAATAAAGGTACAGCAGAGAAGAAGAAGAAGAAGAAGAAGAAAACTGATCATATCATACCTGGAATGATGGTTGGAAGTGCCGGTAGCTGACACAATGTTGTTGCCTTCTCTCCTTTGTTTTTTTTCAATTTTTTTTCTTGAGATTATTAGGTGTGGGTAAGCCTATAGTAAGCTATTTTAAGACTTAAAATAGATGGTTCAAATTACAAATGGATGATTCAAATTACATGATAATATTTAAATTAAAAAAAAACACAAAAAGACAAAATAACACAACGGCGTGCCTAGTCTTAAGTTCGAGGTGCATATTTAAATTAAAAAAAAAGCCACAAAAAGACAAAATAACACAACGACGTGCCTTGTCTTAAGTTCGAGGTGGACAAAAGCGAGCCCCTTTGTAAGATCACCAGCCTTGCAAGGTCTAAGGTGCTAAGGGCTGCGCCTTGTGCCTTAGACATGCTTTTCATAACTATGCATCAGTCTTATAACATAGCTTCACTGATTACATTGCAAGTTTGAATCATTTGGTTTGCAATGACTTCTTGCAAAACAACATTATGATGATTCATTCACAACGTACATTCAGCACCAAACCAAAGCAAGATTTTATTTGTCTAAGTGTAGAAAAATGTTGCAGATAAAATGGGTCCAGCTAACCAATCCAAAATCTAATTAGATACTATAATATCTAGGATATAGCATTGCCAGTTTGACAGTCTTAAAACTGCTCGAACAGAAGATTGAACACAAGAATTAGGTACCCAAGACTACCAAGCAGGAAATAAAAGCAATAAAATACACAATTATCCTAAAATCTTGACAAACTTAGTTCCCTAATGTCTAAAGAAATCAAAGCACATAAACAAAATTAGAAGCTGAATGATCATCATAACCCAAAAGGGAAAAAACATAATAATAACAAAATACTGAAACTGCATACTTCTGCTAAGATCAACAGCATCTTTTATACGAAATCCAAGAGATTGCTCAAGCGTTCCAAAATCTGAAATTCGAGAAGAGTGGGTACTATTTCCTTCTGTGCCCCTGAAAACCATACAACAGCTAAGATTGTGAATTCACTAGCAAAGAATAGATATATAATTTTTGAACTAAGACAGCGGGTACTATTTCCTTGTACTATTTTCTTCCATGCCCCTTCATCTTACCTTAGACTTGAATCACCAACCTACTATAATTTTTTTTTCTTCTTTTATATGATCTACATTAAATAGAAAACAGAAGCATCTGAACTAAACCTCCATAGACTAATCAACCAAAGATGGATCTCAACCAATGCAAACCAAAAGAGTTTTTCCTATAAATCAACCTCCCCTCCCCCCCCCCCCCCTCTCTCTTCTCCAAAAAAAAAAAAGTGTGTGTGGGGGCAGGTGTGGAGAGGTAGCGGGCACAAAAGTAAAAAGGGGAGAGAGGGATAAAAATATAACAATAGAATAACAAAAAATGCCCCAACTCCAATTCTATCACTTAAAATGTGGTACCTAATCTTGAGAACCTATGCATGAAATGATTGTGGTTATTGATATAACAGTCATACATTAACACCTCTTCTGTTTTTGTTCAAAAAAAAAATAAATAATAGGTGGAGGGAGCCTCAATCATGCAATACAAGACAAGGACCTGGCTACCAGGCTACTAGCAGTGCATTAATTTAAGGAATAATTACACCGAACAGCAATCTAAACTCTAGGGAGATATTACAAATTGAAGCCCATATGTAAATGTTTCAATATTGACCATGATGTTCATAAAATATTGTAGTTTATACTCACATTGAATATTCTTTTCTAAAATGCAAATTTATTTTCCATGAAATTTTTAAAAATAAAAGATTTATACGACCTCTTTGTCAATTAAAAATTCTTTTGCCAATTTATATGGACAACAATTAAAACTATCCAACCTTATATATAAAATTCCTTTTTCATATTTTACACTTATTTTGTATAAATCACAAATCGAATTCAAATTTATTTGATTAGTATTTAAAACCATTAACCAATTTTTTCAGAGAGAGAAGTTTCAAAAGGGAAATTTGGCTAGAATAAGTACTAAGATCCAAATAAAGTTTAGGATTAATATTTTCACAATTTAGAATATGGGGTTACATTTGTAATAAACCTCAAAATTTAGAATGTTGAATGTGATCATCCACTACTTGAATTTATACACAGTGACAGCAATACATCACAGTTATTGTGCTAGTTCCTTTCACAATTATTGGCACAACTTCAGAAAACATATCGTTCTTGATTAGCACAAACAGATCCACACACAACAGGGTTTTATATGACAGAAATGGCAGTTGTAACATTGCTTCAGAGTCGAACAGAATTTGACTCAATCAATTTGAAACAGCCACTGCGGCTGTGAGATTTTTTAGTTGTTATCAAAATAACTGAACTATAACAGGTGTATAACCAATGCCACATATCATAATATAATTTCTCATATCAAAAGAAATGGAGTATAACCATAACATACCGCAGCTATCCCACATTCAGAACAATCTGAAAACAGTAACCTCAAGTCCTTATAATCTCATATTCTAATTTTTAAGAACCAAGTAACAAATAACACAATTTTTTCAACAAAACATACTTTTCCTACAAGTGGAAAGTTATAGTTCAAAGTTTGGCAACTATTAAACTAAAACAACCACAGCAACCAGAAACAAATACCCAAAACAAAAGACATAAAAGTGCACGCTAGCCTGAAACTTCATAACACAAAATCTATAGATAAAATATTAATATAGCAGAGAAAACTTACATGGTATTGGAAGTGGGTGTTGGAGGAACGAAAGTCGGCATCTCAATCACAGCGTTATTATCATTTTGTGCACTAAGATTCACCGTTCTAGTAGCCATGAATCACCACCACCACCATCCTCATAATCATCGCTGCCGCAACCAAATTTATTGAACCAACAGGACCTTCCCACTCCAGCAAATAATAGCCAACGTTTCACAGCATACCCCACCCTTCTATTCCATCCAAGTGCAAAGAACTAACAAATATTTGCAAAGCCAACAACCAAAAAAAGAAAAAAAAACACGAACTCCAATCCGAAATACGAACCAAACAAACAAACAAAAACCTTGATAAGAGTCTTAAGTACTATGAGACCTTAATAAAACCCAAATACCCACAAGTGAAAGCAGAAGACTTAATCAAACTTGCAATACCTAACCCACCAACAGCCTAAGAGTTCTGCTAATACAAACGCCCAAAGCAAAATTAAAAAGTCAAGAGAGAGTGATTCTAACCCTAATCTAATACCAGTTGAGCAGAACCCAGAAGATGAAATGAATAGCAAAAGATGACAGTCAAGAGAAACCCTAACCAGAAAGTCTTCTTAATAAGAGATACTGAGCAGTTTATTGACTTTTTTGTCATATAAATACGAAGTATTCTACTTTATTTATTTTCTGAAACAGATTCTCTTCTTGCTACTCCCCCTATATGCTCTAATAAAAAGTATGCAAACATTTTTTTAACACACCCAACCTTTAAATTTGAGCTCTTTATTTTTTTTTTTTTAATAAGAAGAGGCGAAGGCAAGGGAAAATAGAGTGACGTTCAGATCATTTCTATTTGCGTCTGTCGTCCTTTTCTACTTTTTACTATTTTTCTTCATGTTCATTTATGAGTTTCCAAACCCCCGCGTGTTTGAAACGGTAAATCTAATATATGTAGCCTAAAAATAACATATAGCATAATAGACAAAAACACTAATAAAGATAATGAAGTGTAAATCTTTCTCAAAAAAAAGGTCCTAAATACCAAATAACAATCATTATTCGTACATTTTTTTTCGTTTAAGTTATAACTATAAAAGAAAACTCGAATTCAAGACCTAACTCAAGTCTCTAATGCAAAAACGAAAAAATTTGTGATACTAAAATAGGTCTTTGATAGAATGAAATTAGAAATACCTTTAACATTTCATACCACTAATTTTAAAAAAAATAAATAAATAAATTCTTATATCTATATCTATATTGAATTTGAAATGTCATGTTATTATTATTAAATATTTCTATTTCATATTTGATACGACGGATATAGTTTTCTTTTTTTCTTTCAAATAAAAAAAACTCATTGGCACCAAGCATGAAGGAATGCTAAACGTGTGGTAATTTTTCCTCTGACCAAGATAAATGATCCCATTGAAGCAACTAATCTCATGCATATTGTTTGTATATCTAGTCGCACAAATTGCATACTGTTAAGCAAAGTTTGTGGATGCATCATCAATCATACTTAGCTCATTGTCATCATTTTCATTTTATTTCATTTATAATATCAACATTAACATCACCATATAATTATATAATAATCCATGATTAGAATTCTTAACTCATTTCATAATTATCTATTTATACTCCTAAATTCATCAACATACCCATTACCATCATAAATCATCCACATACCCATTAAGACATTCATGTATATTCCTACCCTAACTAAATGAAGAACATCTTTTTCATTCATATATGACACCAACCATAAGTTCTAGAGTATAAAACATCATCAACAGACTCAAAAGGATATCAATTTCCTTTGTAAACAGACTTAGTTACACCAAAAACAATCATAAGCACCTTCAGACATCAATATATAAGCTTACATCAATGAAGGTGTAAAATATTTTCCAAGCATCAATTCTCACCATCAACATAAAATTTAGGATGCCAATTAACATTTAAAAATAAATAATCATCAAAAGAATAAGTATTCAATCCACATGAATTAATTCTTTTCAAAGCTTCAATTGATAGTTATAACATTAACTAAGCTATCCTAGCCTATAAATTCATCTTTTCCACCTTAATATAGTCTAATTATATCATAAACATATCTATTTAAACATCAAACAAATAAAGGTGGACATTCAATTCAAATCCAACCAAACTAATACAATTGAAAAAATCAAAATTTATATTTTTATAAACCAAGCTAAATATTTATCATTGAATCGAATCAAACTAAAATATTTTGGTTTGATTTTTCAATTTGGATTATTTTAAGGTCCAATTAACTTTTCCTTTTTAAAGATAGGGAGATGGGTTAAAATCCTAGCCTCAAACCCTTTTTTGCTTGAGATTCTACTTAAGAATCCCTTTGCTTTATTTTGGGCCCATTTGAGATGGGTGACAAAAACGAGAATAAGACTCAAATGAGTAGCAACTTTCATCATTTTCCCCTAAAGACCCACATTAGGATTCACTAGAAAAAAGATAACCACATCATCACCAACAACCACCACCTATTGTGGGCACCAAATTTGTTTTCATCCCCATCCTATCTATATTCCAATTTGTGCAAGTTCCTCTTTTTTTGACCCACAATTTGACATAGTCACCTCAAAATGACCCGTTACGCTATTGCCCAATGGAAAATATTGCCTATTCCTTCTCACCAACTACAACACTAACAAATGTAGACTAATATCAATGTCACAATTGAATCAAGCCCATCACCAACCATAAATCCCACTATTACCTCAATAATCCATAAACCCAACAACTTCATGCCACTACAGCTTCCTCCTCGCAGATGGTCCCATCTCCTTAACACTTAGCAATCCTTTCACTCTTTATTACTTATGATCAATAGACCAGATGTTATGGTTAAACAGGGTATAAAAGGGTCCAATTTTTAGGATTTGTAACACATGCACATCGAAAAATAATTTTTTTTAAAAAGAATCTCATCAAGGATCTTTGTAATTCGATTAAATAAAAAAGGAAATGATGTGAATCTTACCAATCTATGCAAAAAGGTGACAAATCTATTGGAAGACCGAGAGGAGGTTTATATCAGTAACACTCTACCTCGAGCTTGAAGTTGGATCAAGGCATCACCAAAGGATGATTGCCCTCTACAGGAATCCACACGAATAGGTTACTTTTAAAATGTAGGGTGCGCTAACACTAGAGTTTTTCTGTCTCTCATTTTGTGTTTCTTGAAGAAACGTGAATACATTTTTTCATATAGAAAACTC